>CABFOQ010001470.1:0-10982 GCA_900660455.1 Gephyroberyx darwinii | reverse complement strand
CACAGAGTAGTCACATCGCTGTCTCTTATGTGAAACATTTAGGCCCTCATGCACACGGTGAACTGAATAGTCTTATAAGTTACAACTGTTTGCTCAGGGTCACTGCTAACAGATGACAGCAAAATTAAGACAAACAAACCATGACAAGCAAAATGAAGTATACACAGGTAATGACTTCAATTAAACATTGAAATGGAGGTGCACCAAAAGTATCCCCAGTTGTCCTCCTTTTTGAGAGATTGGCCTATTTCATTGACCTGGTAAAGCGGATATGTCTGAGCAGAAAGACATATTGTCTTTTGGGTGTGGTTAGGTTTGAAGAAAGCTTGACTGTAAAGTGAGATATTTCCAGCTACATGTTACACACAGCACTTTCAAACAATGGTCATTACTGCCACTTATGTATGTCTACTGCTTCAATCTCTGGCAAGGTTAGACATCAGTTTGTTAAACCCTCAAAAAGTATGCACACTCAAAAATGGTGCAAATTATCAAAAAATGAGACTAGAGCAAAATGAAAAAGGCACTGAATTTATTTTGAATTTTCCTCTTGTTTAGACATTAGAAAGTAATCAATTTCTAGAAACCATATAAGTGAGCTACTGTGTGATATTTAGACCATCATAGTCATAAATATGTTTCTTCACTGTAGACCATTGGGCAGAGGTTTCAAGTGCTTATTGCTGATGCTGACTCAGCTCACTGTACTTAACAGAATTAATCACATACAAACAAAGGCCACCTTTTTTAAGCTGTTAAAGCCTGGTAGATGTGAATAAAAAGCAGATGGCCCTGTCTACTCCAGGCAAGCACCTTGTGAGTACATGGGCCTGCTCTGTCCTGTGTCTGTGACAGTGTATCCTCTGCACCTTGACACTGAATCTCTGTTCTGCCACTCCTGGTCACTTGGCACTAATCCTGACAGGAGCCGGCGGTTACATCTCTCAGTTTCAGCGATGGAACTCTTTTGTCCCAGGCATGAAGCGACTTCTCAGTCTGTGTTTAAACAGTTGAACTGGTGACCATAACACACTGCTAGTATGCCATCAGCCATCCTGTTTCTATACGACACCTAAGAACGGAAGCAAATTGGACCTTCATGTATTACCAAATGTCAAATGAGGTCTGGTCTGGTCTTTAGCTTACCAGATAACTTCTAAGATTGTTATTTATTACAGAATAAGTTTCATTTATACAGTAATGTCAGAAGGATCATTCACAGCAGCGACCTCTGAAGTCTACCACTTTTTTGACAATGTCAACTGCTTCGGTCTTTGACTTCAAGTAAAGTTGATTTTGCCCAATTTAAAGGGCCAGTGAGCTTCAGTTTTCAAGTGCGCACCCATTGCTAATACAAACAGTAGTGGTTATGCCAAGATATACTACAGGAACTGTCAGTTTGAGTCACACTTTGTGCTAGCATGTTGATATCTGCTGGAATCACAGATAGTGAAATGTCAAATCAGAATAGCTCCCATACTGCACAGATCAATGGAAGGACATCTATTCTTAGTTCAATAGCAGCTGTTTGTTACTAAAAATTACATTTCAGCTTGTTAGACAGTGCTTCAGGAGGATGAGTTTTATTTTTAACTTTATGTTGAAAAAGGTGAGTGATGATTCTCATGACAAGACAAATAAAATCTTGGAGTGAGGCAGATGAGGATTAGTGCCTTAAACCTTAGTAACCTTAACAAGCTCATCATAAGGATGTACCTTTATACTGAAATTAATCTAGAGGTGGCAATTTAAGATTTTATTGTCCGAAATGGGAAATCTGGTTTGCAGTGAAGCATAACTTTGGTTTGCAGAGTCATATTTTATAGGGTGAATGTGCATTATATACAGTGATCTAAAGTCATCTCTGCAAGTGGTGGTGCAGATTAATCAGGCCTGCAGCAAGACAGTATCCTACATGTGAGGTCCCCGATGTTCTTGATACAACTGATAGAAATGTATCTGTTCTTTTGGGTAACACTTGCACTTTAAGACATGCATCACACCTGACCTATAGCTTCATAACTACAATGCATATTGCAGCATATGCCTACAGTGTTTAATAAACAGCTTCATCTCACACATTTGCTTGAATTGTGTTTCAGTTAAAATGGCATTTGCCAGGTGGACTTTGACTGAATGAAATGACCCTGTCCACTGGTATGTCTCATGCATTCCCTGAACTAAAGAAAGCTGAGACATGAGATTTGAAATAATATTCATGAATGTGCCATGTTTTTAATCAAGGTCCTGTTCAGACATTGAATGTAACCTGGAGTTCAGGTGTTACCCAAAGTGCATGGCAGTAAGAAGCACAAATGAACTACTGTACGTGTTTCATATATACACTCATCTCTACTGGGTTCACCCCAGCATGGATTGCCTGCGGAAAGCCTTGTTAGTCATACTCAGAGAACATGGGGAATGAGGTTAGACCATAACGAAGACTGCTAAGTGCTTCACCTAGACACAGGTCTGTCCTTGCCAAGAAAATTAAACAAGCTTTGCCCTTGACTGGAAAAGTTTCAGAAACACAACTCTGCACTCCTCATCAACCCAGTAAACCAGATGTGTGAGATGGTCTGTCCCAGCTACAGGATACAGTTTTAACTAAGATACAGCACTCTGTCATTCATTCAAGTTTCAAGATACAGGTACTGAACATTGTGTTTACATAGAAAGTACGTTTTCACTGCTCTTCTTGTCTACGTTAAATATTGTATGCCAGCTCATTCATTTGTGTAACACAAAACAATTGAATGTATTACACCGCCAAAAATGTGGTAGCTTATTATCAAGTAACAAAAGAACAGAATAGAATATCACTTCAAAATAAAGAAAATAAAAAATTGACCACATCTCCCGTTACTTACTTACTTACTAGCTTAAATCCTTACTGTCTGAATATACTTGGATATACTTCTAACATTTTCTTAGAGACAATTAAGAACGGATGAAATGTATTCATACATTTGTAAGACTAAGCACACCACTGATCAATATAAGTGATGAACACTGACCACAGGTTAGAAGTAAATGGATGGTGGCTAATGTTGCATGTGTGCAGCCATCTTTGTCAGTGTGCCAAGGAGTATAGATGACAAGAAAGAAATCTGTCTCAAATCACTTCCAGAATCCAGAAACCTTCAAGAGAAAATCTCTACTCTGACAATAAGGTCAGCGAGACGGTTGTCCATATTTGGTCCGACAGAGATGTGAGCATCATTAGATAGACCTACAAAACTCATAGTCCAGTCAAAACTGAAAATACATGAACTGAAACATGTTAAACATCCATAGTGTATGTTACCAAGCCACTAAAGAGTTCTTTTCATGGGAAATAAAATAATTTCTTGATGACTTAATGGATGTCTCATTTCCACTGTGCAAGGGAAAAAGTATAAGACAACAATGATAAACTCTTGCCTCACCAATAGCCTGATCCGCTCTTTCTGAAGCGGAGGGGCAGCTGCAGACATAGACTATAAAAATCAAATTCGAGAATAGAAGCCTATCCTGCATGTCAACAACTCATGCCTTGGGGAACAGTTGGAAAATTCAGAACTCACCCAGAAAGAATGAAGTCACTAGTTGAATTAACAATACATTGCCTGTATTATTGACTTAATATGACACTTTTAAGCAGTTGGAAAATGAGTCTTTGAGACATGCCTTTGTGTTTTCTTTCCCAGACAAAGTGTCCCAGATTACTTTCATATTATGTCACATTACTGCTCATTGTCAAAAGGCACATTGCATGGTGAGATAACCAGAGAAATGGGCCTTGCGTGTGGGAATGGTCCTCATGTGCTCCACACTCATCAATGTAACACAACATCTGTTTAAGCTGCAAACTACATGTGCTCACTAATGGGTTTATTTTAAATGTATCCAAAGCCAATATACTTTTAAAAAGATAATTTAATATTGGCATGTATATTGTTCATACAATATTTCAACACAACAATCAATATCCATGACATAAAATACCCTACCTCTCCACATCATCCATTTCTCTCTCTAAACTCTGTTACAGTGTTGGGTGGTAACACTGTACCCTCTGCAACTTCGGCAACTTTCCTTCCTCCTCTTGGAAGAACAAACAGCAAATACTTTGAGCTACATCCACATCAGTCTAAATGAATCCATCATTTACAGGTATCAGTTCCTCTGTGGCCCTATACATCTTGCACTTTCAGATAGGGCTGGGCCATAAAACACCAACAATAACTATGTAAATATAATTTCCCTTGATATAAATCTAAAAAATATTTGCTACAACTCAATATAATTTACTTTTCAGACTATGACAGCAAGCTAACAAATGACACGTGAACAGGCTATCATTACGCTCCCATTGTGCTGCACAATGCTGCTTCATTTTATTTGATTGCTAAGCACTTTGTAAACTGTTCTTTAAAAGTTTATATAAATATTATACTATCATTATTATTATTATTATTATTATTATTATTATCTTAAAGGAGGAAGACATGTTTGGAAATGTTTTGGCAACTGAGGGCTCTATTTTTGTGACAGCGTGTAGCAAATGGATGAGCTTTGGGGCGGTGAAGTGACATTCTTGTCGGGTGCACACAGTGTTTTCTTCTCGCTTGTGCCGGTTTGGTATTTTGGTGACATGCCATGAACTTGACTGTGCCTAGTAGGAGCAGAGGTGCATTAGGGGGGCATGCCAGTAAAGATCTAGCAGCACAGTGCAACTTTGGTGTCAAGGATTACTGGGGACTTGCACTTGCGTCGCCCACTGAGATGCTCAGACCACACCAAAGGCATGTTCTATGATGAACAGATCCTATTCAAAAGCTTACCAACCCACTTTGTGGATATGTTGGTCAATTTGACTTTGATATAAATCCCTCAAGCAGGAGAAAATAGGATACTAACTATGTACACATGTGGCTGGAGTGTGAATGACTGTTATCCAAGATATAACTGTCAGTATGCGCCAAGTCGCAAGAGTTTTTTTCCTCATAAAAAGCTTACTGACTGGTTAAATAGGCCATATATACGCTCTTGGCAATTCCGTAAAGAGACATCAGTTTCCTCTGGGGAGAAGCTTTTGTGGCAGAACCACTCCAGACTGTTTTTTTCCATCACCAAATACTCAGAGCGCCGTGGCACAGAGCGCACTGCTTTTAAAGGGAAGAAAAAGAGGTGATTTGATTAGTCATAGGATATCCACACCTACTGATAACGTATACCTCCTAATCCAACTCAGTTTCGAACTGTGCAGCCGGTGTGCCATTGGCCTCTGGCCACGAAATTACCCAAAATCACACCTTATGTGCTCGTGTTGTGCACCTTTGACTGCGGTTTGAGCTGTGTGCCATTGATTCATGAAAACAGAGACTTTGAAGTCTGACAAGAAACAGTGAAGTGTGCAATTACAGTCCCAAACGAATGCTAGTAGTCGATCCCCAAGAACCAGTGAACTATTGTGTGCAACTAACATTACTTCTCAGCAGCAAGACCCACAAAGCCATCACAAATGCAATTAGTCCAGGTGCATCAGGATAGAAAGCTCTGAACATTTGGAGCATTAGAGCCAAATGGTACCAATTGGCAGCAATTGTTTTTTTCTGCCATTGCTAACAAATGGGTTTTCTGCTGAACTGACCATTATAGGATTTAAACTAATATGTCTACATTTATGTTTTGATGGCAAAGGAATGTAGTAGTGTGGGAAGAAATATGGCCACCACAAATGATCATTTTTGTGATGGCTACAGTTCTGAAAATGTTCAGGACATCGAATTGTCTACATGTACGTGTATTGTTGTGCTTTTACATAAATCTATATATTGTGTATATTTCACTTGGGATACACAGCATATAGCATTGTAAAGACACGCTGTCAGTTAGCACAGTCGAAAAGGAAGTATGGTTTGGAAAGAAGACCTAGGTTTGTCATTTTAAATTATATTTAACCTTCTGTCTTTAGCCTTTAAACAACAGACATAATGATTTAATGAATATTGTGATAATTATGTCATTGTGATGACATTGTTTTGGTTATATCATCCAGCCTGACTTTCAGATCAGCCAAAAGTCAAACTGGTTTACCGCCAGCAGAAGCACTGAGTTAGGAGGACAGTGTACAAGCCACTGCACTAAATCTGCAAGAGCTTGTGGATCTCCCAATTGCATGAAGACAAGTTACTGCTGTACCTTCCAAAGAACATCTTGACACTAGTTCTCTCAGCCAGCTCTTCCTCCCCAAAATGTCCTACTGCCAAAACCACCAAAATAATGATACTTTTGGACAGCCTACTTGGCAAAAAGTACTCAACTCCAATTCCTAGCTGGATAGCTAAACTAGTGTGTCAATGGTACATATTACTCTCTTGCAATAATATTTGCAGCAAAATATTAATAACAGTGCAAAGTAAGTAGCAACTGGATGCTACTCAGGATGTTTAAAAAGGGACTAGTTAGTAACTGTGAATGTTTGGCTGAGAGATTCAAGGTGGTTGACATTGTATTTTTTGATAACATCATAGAGATGACTGTGCATCTTGTGACTGAATATTCCAGTCATGGTTGTGGTGAATATTCAAACTGTGTGAATTTGCACTGAATGCAAATAAAACAATGCTAATTTCCATGACCCCGCAATGGCAGCCACCTTATGTATACTGATGAATATTACCATAATACACTAGAAAAGGCCAGTGCTATCCATTTGAGACATATGGCAAATTTCCATGACAGCGTGCAGTGGCTTTTCCATGTTACAAACAAGTTTGTGTTTGAGACTAGAGATACGCTGCAATTCAAAGATATGAATCTGGATTTGTTCACGGACGACAAACATCATGTACTCTAGGTGTACTCTAGAGTAAGTGATGAAAATTTCAAGACTTTTTTGGGGTAAGGGGGCAACAATAACTATATATAAATATATATATACTGTAGTTACAGTCAAAAGCTACTCATTCTTGGCCCTACTGGTTTTGGTTACCTTTACTTGCAAGTTCATCTTTGGAATTCAAAATAAATAATTCTCCAGATCACGCTTATCGTGATGAGACTTCCATGTGTTATAACATACAGACTCCCTCTGCACTATTATCAGCTATGGCTCCACCAAAAAAACTGTTTGTGATGGCATTTCTTGCAAAACATGTTGATTTCATTTCTGTTGGCATTGTAAAGTTACCTTATGTGAAACCTCTTGTAACTGCTAAAAATAGTTAATGGGGTGTCATAGTGGCTCAACAGGCTAAGGTGCATAGCATGCACTCACAATGTCATGTGTTCAAATACACATTTCAGCGGGCTCTGGCTGACCCAGCAGGACGGAACAAATGGAAATTCTTTTATCAACTAGCAAATGCAACAGTCCCAGTTGTAGGGTTCCTTCAAAATAAATGCATGTCATAGTCTGTCTGTAGACATTTTCATTGAGAACTATTCTCCAGAGGACTTTTGTTTTCTTATCAATTTATGGTTGTCAACGGCCACACATGAAGTTAGACAGCTTCAAAGAGAGAGATGTAAGATATGGCGCTGCCTGCTTGCTGGCTAGCTCACAAGTCAACTTTATCCTTGGACAACTTGGACAACTTTATCCAAGAGAAACAAATAAATAGAGCATTTCAATGCATATTTGCATGCTGCAGTTAGCTCACCAGGTGCATGGCGAGTCAAGCTGAATTAACTGGTTTGCTAATTAGTTTGCCAGTTGTTTGCAAAATATGTGCATGCACCCTGAAAGGCAAAGATCAGAAGCAAATCTGACTCTAAAGCTGAAATTGGTGGAGGCTTCAAAAGGCTTCCAACGATGCAATTACTGCAAACCAATCAATGAATCAATTTTTGAGCGTAGACTATAGTTTTGAATTTACTATGACAGCAAATTCAGTTCTGCAAAACATTATAGAATGCAATTGTTGTGCAAATTTTCAGAATTTGTTCTATTTAAATTATAATGATATTGTAGGTACTAGAACATGAAACGAGCATCTAGTCCACAATGGAGTGGTCAATTATTTCTGTGGCAGTCCATGACAAATAATTGCCCACTCTTACTATACTATACTGGTATGTAGTAATGTTATAATGTATCTTACGGCAACCTAGAAGGATTAGAGCATCCCGTCAAGCAGGATGTATGTGGATATCTAACTACTACTTGAAAAAGAGAGACATGCCATCCATGTTGCATCACATTGGTGACAGTCAGTTTTAATATTCCTATGCCATTTCTCTCTGTCTTTCTCTCCCTCAGCCTGTTTCTTTAGAAATGGGGGTAAAGGTAATGTTCTATTTTTAAAGGAGTGTCCATCTTTAAGACAAGGAAATCAAAAAAAGAAACCTGAGAGTAAAGTTATCATTTAAAATTTCAACAGCAGTTTGCCCTAAATCAACACTTCGAAATAGGATCTGGAGCAAATTCTAAAGACCCCATAACTGCTGTAAGGTAATCTCCTGAAATTAAATGTGGGAAACTAAGTATGGGGTTTCAGTGGAAGGTGGGGAGGAAAAGACAAGTAACCTCATTCCTGTGACTTGCTAATCAACACTTCCCAGGTCTTTGAACTTCTCAGGGTCATTTGAAAGGGCAGTAATAGTTGATCAATAGGCATACATGCACTGCCTTACAACCCCAGAAGATTGTTCAAAGACTAGGTTACACACAGTTGCACTTAGACACCACACACACACACACACAAACCATTATTAAACCAATGAACCAATGAATTATCTTATCCACAGTTCAGCTGCATCAATGCAATGTTTAAGCCAACATAAGTACACAAAGAAGTTTTGAAACCTTGCTCTTCATATATTTGAGGTTTGTCACATCCTGTCAGTAGAGTTCTCAATGTATTATTTTATACTATAGAGATGTAAATGGAGGCCTACAATCATCTAATCAAAGAACAGATAAGTAAGCACACAGGGCTACATTAGCGCCACAGAAACAAGCTAGCTAGCTAACAAGATCTGTGGTTATCTTTCTAACGAAGCAGATAAACTTAATATTAACTAAGCACACAGAAGCTAGCACAATAATCTCATTCTGTATATATTTGTGCTCATTTAATTATGTTACACTTTGAATGTGGCCCAAGACGGTTTGTGCTTGTGTGGTCTGTATATCTATTGTTTTTGGATTTGTTTCACTCCAAAATTGCCAAAACATTACTTTATTGAAAACGATTTACTAATAAACCACATCTGAAAGCGAGTGATCTGATGTCACTCATGGATAATTACATGGTTGCAACGTTTATTGCAGGAGCAGCTTCAGACTGAAACTGTGAGTAGAAGAGCTAGCGTTATAGTTCCTTTAGTTCCTGTGGTTCCACTCTTTCTATCCTGGGTGACCCATTTTGGTGCCTTAGCTGGTTTTACATGTTTATACATCACATTCAAACTTGTGATAAGAACAGGCTAATTGTTTATATATTCAACTTTGCTTTTCTAACAAAAAGAAAAACTGACAACAGATGTCCAGACTATCAGACTGGAGCCAAAAACAACCTGGTGCGGAGGCCTACAAAAGACATGTCATTTCTTGAGAATGCCATGCGAAACTCAGTCTTGTACCTACTTTCTGAAAACTACCCCCACGTAGCCTCTGACCAAGAGCATCTCCTTCACATGCTGTACTTCGCATTCTGGAGTAACTTGTTAGAAAAAGAGTTACACACTTGAGTTCAGCTTTGCATTTTCATGAAATTTAGTGATTCTTAAGATACACTGGCAATCGGTACAAAATGGCTACCAAATACCTATATTAACGAACACGCCGAACAACAGTCTCCAATGCTGGCTCCTATCAAGCCAGGAATGACATAGGACCTGCATAAAGAAAATCCTTCTATTGTCCTTTAAGTGTCTTTGAAATGGGGTCGGGCTTCCCCATGACCCGAGGTCAAACTACAGTGACATGCTGCAGCTTGCAGCAGCCACCACTGAGCAAGCACATTGCTACATTTGTGACTCTGAAAGACAAGCAGCTGCCATGCTATTCCAATGTCAAAGCTTCCAGCAAAAACACAGACAGACTTTTGTCTTAGATGACTCACCACAAGTTCAGAGTAAAGATGAGCACTGAACGTACTGTAGCAATTATTAAACTTTGACCCATCACAAATAATGAATAATGCAATATTGTATTGCATTATAAACATCATATGTCTCCTCTGGAAACAATTATTTTTTGATAGTGTTAAAAAAAAGATGATTGTTTAAAACTGCGGTATATAGAGTGTTTGTGAAAATGTTAAAATGAAGCACAAATAAAAACCTTTAAAAAGCTATTTCAGCCAGACACAGTTTTCAGAGGAATTCCTAATACAATTGTACTTTGGCCCTGTGAGGTCCAGCACTTGTTTCAGTGGTTTTATTTGAGTTTGTACACAAGCCATACTATTTCACTCCAGTGCACTTCCAATATACTGCCAAAACCAGATGTGCCTCTACATGCTGTCCACATTAGGAGACCCATCCATGTGACAACCTGGCGGCAAGCTTTGACAAGACAAGGGGATACTTTGTGCCGCACTTCCGTAATACAGTAACACACACTTAATCTCTCTCTTTCTCTCTTCAAGTCTCTGTCTGTATCTCTTTCTCTCTCTCTCTCTCTCTCTCTCTCTCTTACACACACACACACACACACACATACATATACAATGTTACAGCATAAATCTTCTCCACCTTTAATTTTCTTTTACCTTTAGCAGTAGGATCAGCAGTTGGACCCTCTTTCCCCCTTTGTCCTTTTCTACCCCCCTTCTTTCTTTCTTTCCTTTCCCTCTTCCTGCCCTCCGACATGCTGTCAGTAGAAAGTAAATCCTCTCAAGAAAAGACACAGGGAAAAAAAACAGGTAGTCCTTCTGGGAATGTGTGGCAAGCGGGCACCAGACTCTGAGCCTGTTAGAGCGTCTCTCCTCCTATATAGACTCACACCAATCAACCACAGCAAGGAACCACCTACTCACAGCAGGGCA
>CABFOQ010001465.1:1493-16612 GCA_900660455.1 Gephyroberyx darwinii | reverse complement strand
CAAAGTGTTCAGGGTGGGCGGCACGCCGGGTTTATTGTTCCCAAGTAACACAATTCAACAAAGTCTTTACGTGGCTCACTCCAACCTCGGCGTCTCTCCTCGTGGAGACACGCGCTCTCTCTGGCGTGTTGTCCCTCGCTCACTGCGAACATATAGACACGCACACACACACACGCCCACACACACACACGCACACAGACACACTCAGGTCTGATTGGCTGCAGCTGGTACCAGGGCAGGGCGAACCCGCCTGCCAGCCCGACTCTGCCTCCCGCACCCAGCCGACGGCTGAACCACACCCCCCCAGTCTGCCACAATGGTGTTCCAAGTTTTATTTTTCAGTTAAATTAACATTTGGTTTCAGAATGTTAGTGTTCATTTAGATTGAATAATTGCTTCCCGATTTCTGCATTTGTCAAAATCTGTCAATAATTATGACATTGTTTTAGATGAATGATGCCAGTCCGACCTCTGTTCTTGAGTCTTCCTGCTCAACCATCTGGTATGGCATCTTCCCTGAGACATCCTCATCACTTCAGTTTTTTTTTTACTGATGCTGCACCTTCAGCTGGGTTTGAAAGATTCTTTAATAACGGAGGGTTTTCTGATGGATGGCCAAATGAAATGTAATCCCTCCCCCCAGTCTGCTACCCTGTTTGACTTATATCAAATAGTTGTTTGTCTGTTGTGGGGAAGACATTAGATTCACAAATAAATTATAGTTTTGTGCAACTTTGAAGCTACAGTTAATCTGCTTAACAAATATCGCTCCCTTGTGCCTATTATCAATTGCTTACTTAGACACTTAACTTGGACGTGGCAATTTTATCATATGCACTGCTTATCCCTGGTTCCCTGGTTATCAAAATCATATAGCTGATGCACTTTCCCAAATTAAATTTCAGGAATTCAAAACCCTGAGCCCCAGTGCCAAGCCAACTAGCCTGCCATGCCCTCTGTTCAATCAGGTCATCCTAGACTAGGTTGTGACAGTCCACTTCAGTCTGTTCTCTGCAGCCAATTACATGAGGAAGGGATTAGCAAAAAACACATTAAAAGCTTATGATTCTGCATGATATTTCTTCTCTTCCCTCTATGCCTGTTTCACTCGTAGCCCATTAAAACATTCCTCTAGTACGTGCAGTCATAGTTTGTGGTTCTGAGTAAATTGTAACACCGTTGAACTAAAGCTAAGTTAGCCGGCGTTATATTTCACCTTCGGTGTCGAGAACCCTCAGCACCCCCCCAGTCTTCTTGAAAATCCCTCTATTCATCCACTCTTCAACGGTCTCAAAAAATCCCAACCTTCAGGAACTTACAAAAGATTTCACCAACCTTTCACCAACTTCAACAAGCTGTTATTCTGATGGCCTGTTTCCTGAGGTGTGGTGAATTCACAACTAAATCACTCCTTTCATCCTTACCTTGACCTCAGCTTGTTTTTTGCTCCGTGTCTAGAATCTCAAAATTACACCGTATATTTGAAGCATTCAAAAACTGCCAAACTGAATAAAGGCACTTCAGTAATCATTGCTAAAAGTAACACTGCATTGTATCCCTTCTCTTCCATGTTGGATTACCTGCAATACCAGCCTTTCTCTCCCCCGCATGACCCTCTGTTCCTCATCAATGGTGGCCCATGACCAGAACCTGGTTTTCTGCAAGGCTGCACAAGCTCTGCCACAGGCTCTCTCCCAATTATTACACAGCACACTCCCTCCGCATAGGTGCTGCTACCACTTCTGCTCTGCATGTGCCTACAGCAACCCTGAAACCGTTGGGTTGCTGGTCTTCTGTGTATGAACATTATATTAATTTTTAATAGAAACAAAATCCCTCATGGTCAGAGACTTATGAGATCCAATGCTTCATAATGCTTGCTGCCCAATTTAGGTTTGCTTTACTGCTATTTCTGTATGTCAGTGGATGGCTGGGTAATTTGGGTCCTGTTAATGGTAAAGTAGATATGCATCTTTCATAGTACCGGTGCCCCTCTTGTCACTGTCCCATCAAATATTCCTTTAATTGGTGCTTTCCAACTCAAGGAACAGCCACATGCCAGCAAGTGTGGTCTGGCTACACATGGAAAGGCTCACGTAAGTGTAAGAATGACCGGGTCCGATCCAGAAGTGCAAAAGAATTGCATGTGATCACTTTGTCTCCTCATGATGAAGCGAGATATTGGCTTGGTTGTATGGTGGGTGTTCTGCCACTCACAGAGCATAGTCAGCATCTGGCTCTGTGGACTGGGATCGGTTTTGGGGGATTTACAATTGATAACTCCCTGTGGTCTTATTTGGCAAGCTTTAAAATTATGCATTACAGGGAGTGATAAGAAACACAGTCTTGATGCCAAAAAATAAACCACATTTACATTTATTCTGCAAGCCTGCGTGCTTGTGAGCTAGTTCAGACAGAAAACTCAAGTGGTTCCTGCCCATGAGAGCTCCCTTATATATAGGCCAACTTATATATACTACTGAGCTTATACCTGCTTATTCTGCTCCTGTCGCTGCTGCTCAGTTACTGCCCTGCTGAATGCATTTTTCTTTGCTCCCAGCACCACCCCAGCATCCATCTGTGGGCTCTGTTCCTCCATGGTCCCCAGGGGGGGATTTGTAATTGATCACTTGCTGTGCTCTCATTTGTCTGGCTTTAAAATTTGCAGGGAGAGAGCGCCTTGACGCCAAAATACATTTATTCTCAATAAACCTTTTTATATCTTAATATGTGAGTTGTCTGACAATTGCATGTCAGAGTTTGTAGGTACTATGAGTAGCAGCTGGTTCTCAGCTTGACCACTGAGGTGATTGGTAAACATGGCTTGCTGTTGCTTTTGACCAACATGGTTTTCCTTTGTATCCTGAATGGTCAACACAATATTTGGACTCTGTAATTGGACACCTTGGTGTTGACCATTCCCCCATGAGAGATTTTTTTTACAACCGTTGTGGAAAGACTTATGAGTAATATAATAATATAAAAATATATAAATTTTAACATCAGAAATAGCATAGTACATGTCTGACTCCCTCTCAAAGTCCCAGCACTCTGTAACTTCTTAATGCACCTTCACATAGTGAAAAAACAGCACTACTAATATTTCTTTCAGACGTCTTTCAACCGCTTAACTGTAACTGTCCCAACAAACTTCATGAGTATGCCCTGAGTACCCTAGACCAGCGCTTCCCAACCGGTGTGAAAAAAAACACTTACACTTAAATTAACAAATCCCATTTACAAAATGAATAAATGTCATTCAAATTCAGATTGTTTAATTAAAAAACCCAGAAAGAACATTAATGTTGGCACGTCAGTTACATCAATGTCAGTACGTTGCTCGTTTTTTTTTTTTCCGCTAGCAAGGACACAGAGTATTTTATTCGTTTAAGAAGTCAACATAAACATAAAGAGCAAATCAGGGGAAATTTGATTTTCAGCAAAGAAAATAAATTTGAAAGTACCTACCTACCTAAGTCATATTACTTGACCATTAAGTTGAGTGTGTGTGTGTATGTGCGTGTCTGTGCACGTGCATGTTTTTGAGAGTGGTATGCCACTCTGTAAATTTGGAAAGTGTGCCACAGAGGGGAAAAGGTTGGGAAACGCTCCCCTAGACAACTGTGAGTTCTTCACCTCTGATTTTCTAAATGTGTATGGGCTAGCCTAATTGGGCCAAGTAAAAAAATAGTAAAAAAAAATATTTGGACTAGATTTAGTCCCTAATTAAGTCATCCCATGACATTTTTGAACATCAGGGTGGAAAAAAATCCTGCATCAATGTTTTTCCTGCTTCAATATATTTTTTTCCACCAACTTCCAAGCTGTACCCCGTTGTTGAAAAACTGCAATCCTCCAGTGAATATGGGGAAGGGGGTGCTTTTTCAGGAGTAGAATATGGGTTAGATTTCCTATGAATATGGATGTCAGGCTGGCAGAGTGGAGGCTCAGTATGCAGAAGCACATAAACCATTGGAAAAGAAATGTTTTTTATAGAACATTTGCACGGAGGCAGGTATCATGCACACACACGTATACCTGCACACACAAAGGTACACTCTTTGTCACCCTTTATCACACACAGTGCAAGCACATACACACATATGCAAGCTCACACAAAAATACACAATTAACTGACTTATTTCCCCTCTATGTTACAGGGCCCACATTGCAAGACTCTCATACATATTTGATGATTGTTTGTGTGACGATGGTAGAGAATTTTGTGTGTATGTGTGTGTGAGAGGGTGAGGGTGAGATTGCAGATCCAGTTAGGACCAGAAAAATAGCCAAACTATTTGAATTATCAGCCACCAGACTCATTATTGCCAAACACTAATGATGTGCTGGAGATAAACTGTGTGTGTGATATTTTGTCATAGAAAGCTAGAGAATGTGATATAATGTGTTAAAGAGGTCACTACTCAGTGTCTTAACTAGCAAGACATGTAAAAGATGCCCACATTGTGCAAATAAACAAAACCAAAGTCAGCATATGCAATGGCCCTGGAAAGAAGTAGCACCAAGGGACCTGACCTTGACCTGACTTGACCCTTCCAGCTAGGGGTGGAATATGTTGTACACTATTAAAGGGATTGATAATATTCACCACATATGCTTTACTTTTTAGCACAAACTTCCATCAATGCCAATAGCCAATAACAGATCATGAACCAGAATATGTCTGGTTTATTTTTACAGATGCTGCCACAATAACACTGCAATACCTGCATTTTCTCACAGTATTTAGTAGTTATCAATACCTGTCTTTGGAACTGGCTGGGACACATGAGAGTTAGGGGCTCTCAGGATACTGTTTGTACCTGTGGAAGAACCAGCAACATTTCAATTACTAGGCAACCTCCGTTATCAACCTGGCAACCATCATATGTTGTGGAACACAAAATCAGTGTTATATCTGCAACTGCAAAATCATGGCTTTTTTATATTAGGCACTTGATTGAAAACGTGTGTCTCCACAGCATTGTCAAGCTGCTGTAAGAACAACGGGCCAGATATGCTGCAGTAAATAACATCTGCTATGCACAGCCCCAGAAGCAACAAAAGGTTTTAATTTTTCAATTTTTCAAAGTTTTCAATGTGAGCTCAAACTGGCCACCGGAAAGCTAATCAGAACTGTGTTGTTTAGCTTCTCTGAACAATATCAGTGTTACTGTGTGTGAAACTGAACCTGGCTCTGATATATGACACACACGATCATCACTTGGTTCATTGGGCAGGCAGAAGCTCGGGGAGGTCAGACATCTGGCTAGGGCCTCCCACTCAGCCTGTTCTGTTTCAGATACAGCTACGGAGATGGAGAGTTTGGCCAGCTTACTGGATGAGTACCATGCTGCTGCCCCTCTCTGGAGCTGGAATTGTTGGCAGCTGATATGTCCAACACTATAAATCAACTTGCATGAAGCACAAATTACTTAGCAACAGCCATGGGGGAGGATTGTCAAGCCAAGATGGCTACCACTGAAAACTACAATGTCCATGTTCTTAACACAACCTCATAGGTTTGGTTTTGGCTGAATCCTCCACTTTGCTCTTCAGGTTTAGGATGTGTTTGGCTTTAAAAATATTATTATCAGTGATAGCTCAGAGGAACTCTTTATGGCTCTGATTTAATTGAGTCCAGCATTTACAGGATTGACACTGTTAGACTGTCACCTCATTTATATTGTGCGTGTGTGTGTATGTGTGTGGCAGCTGTAGTAGTCCCCGTCCCAGCTGTTGTATTTCACTGCCAACTCATCGAGCTAGCAGCTGTTACAATAAAGTTGAAGTGCGTCGTCTCCATGCCATCTCAGAATGTTGAGAAGATTTCTAGCAGTTGGATCACTCGTAGTCCAGATTGATTGTTGACATTTATTGTTGCTGTTGGGGAACACCTTGCAACTCCAATTTTGTACATGGCTTGTTATGTGCCAGGTAATCTCACAAGTCAGATTTTAATATCACTATACTGCTGTCAGATTTTAAAATGGTATAAAATATTAAAATCGGAAAAAAGGGGATGAATGGACAGCAAACCAAACAAGATGGCGGAAAAAGTTTTGGGACCAAAAACTTACTCCACAGTTTTGACATGTATTGACTTAGTGGTGAAATATTCCATACAGTGAATGAGCGAAATCCTTTGCTTCTGGATAATTTTACTTTTGAGGAGATAGTGGGACTGAGCATCTGCTCTTTACCGTATCCTGTGGGCAGGCGTGCAAATGTGTCTGACATGTCCAATAAATGTCACAAGCACAATTGTGAAGTGGTTTGAGATTTACTATAGACCAATCCTTTGTCAATGTCACTGATTATGTCACCGCTCGAAGGGAGTAATGTTAAGACTGGAATACACTCAAATTAACTTCACTAGTAAGGAGCCAAAACAATATTAAAAAAAGTTGTTGGCTATCAAAATAGAAAGAGCCGAAGTCGGGAACTTATGAAAAAATGAATTTGAATCATATCGTAGACGCCTCTAGTTGCAAGCTATTAGAAGAACCAACTGCACAGAGGACATCATAGGAAATTCCTGTATTTGCAGTCAACATTTTATATCCGGTATTGTAACTAATACAATGACATTTCTATATGCAGAGAGGCAACATGTCAGCCTAGGATATATTCAGCATTAACACAGGTCCAAGTCCAAGACAATAAGTTTCAAGGCTGCTACATTTAGTTATCAATGCTTTAAATTGCATTTAATCTAATTTATATTGTATCTGCCTCAACAAAACACCAGGCCATCTAGATACAGTACGTCTTGTACATGACCACAAATTACATCATTATATTTGTCTCAATAAGATGCAGAAAGTCAGAAAGGTTGAGTTTATCTGTGGAAGATATGTGTTGAGCAGACAAACCATTGTAATATTGAGACCAAGTTTCTCTACGAGACATGAAGACAATATGTTTAACTCGCTAGTTAGCTAGCTAAGCATAAAATTTGGTACATCTCCATAGCACTTCAGTGGTTTGTGCTCATGCCTGGCAATATTTGCAAACATTGGGATTGGTCTATTTTGTGGAGAGATGAAACCTGACTTAGTATAGCCTATTGTTGGAAATATTTTCCAACAATAGGCTTCTGTGTGGTAGCTAGTAACTAGCTAGCAGGTTTTGTGTATCTGTGTATGTGTGCTGGGTAAATTTCATATCCCTTAAAATCCATTGTGTATTTCAGAAAAACATGATTGTCAATCTGAAAATACGTCTGTTCTTATAGTCTGAAAAGTTGACTTTTTGCTCTGACAGCAGCATGATTTGGAAAGTGCACACAACACGTCTTTGGGCAAATTCTACCGTGTGTGTCTGAACTTGACTGGAGCTGCTGTGGAGCTGTCAAGCAACCGTTGCTCAAAGTTGGATTGTTGCTCTTTTACCCTGTTGCTGCTGCAGCTCAGTGAAATTCTAGACTGATTTTAACTTGGGGTGGCCTTTTGCCTCCAGTGTAAAAACAGAATTTTATAATTCCATGAGGCACTCATATACAGTCCTCAGTTTTGGGACCGTGAGCAAAAGTTAGTCTTAGGATTCATCTACAGTGCCATATAGACTTCACATCAAAAATTGAACACAAGATAAAAAACATCTCTCATCATCTTTCTATGATGATTCTTTACTGGCCTCATTGCTAAACAACAACGTCAACAAAGAGACCAATTTAGTTCACTGCTCTAGTACTTTTTTTTTTTTTTTCAAGATCAGGCTGCTCAGCGTAACTACCCTAATGAAGTAGGTTGACTGTCAATTTATTTTCAATCTAAGATAGGATACAATAAGAAACTTTAATGATGCCTTAGGGGAAAGTGGGTCATTGCCCCAACAAAGAATAGGCAAGATAATAAAATAACCACATAGTGAAGATTTAAAATACAGAGTCTTTGTCATGTGAATACAGCAGTCCTATTGGCTTAAATGGCTTGATATATAACCATCTATAGTGGAGAATGATGCTTGAAAGTTTAAAAGCTTTTCTCATTGTTTCAAGTTGTATTCTAATTTCTATTGTGTCTATTTATCATAAATGATTGCCTTTAGGTTTGGAAGAAGATGAGCAGGTGCAAATTGTACACAAGTGAGGCTCTCACCCTGGACAGGTCTAGACTTCAGTTTGCAAATGCTGTCATGTATTTTTACACTCAATGGAAAATCCACCCTACAATCCACAGAGCCTCAGGATTTGTCTGATGCTATCATCAAAAGACTATTTATTGACTGGCTTGTTTTTAGCGTTGAGGAGTAATGTTCACGAGCCGAGACTGAGCTGTTCACGATCACAGACATGGTGCGTAAGAAATATTTTGTCGGTGGCTTTTCCCTTTAATCTAATGATACCGACCAGCCCCCAGAGTTTTAAATTATCAAAGGAACTTACTGTCACTTTTAAGCAAAGGTAACATCTTTTATACCCTCTCCCTTTAATTCAACTTCATATGCATTCGGGTGAATCTTGTCTTTATTTAAACGAGGCATCAACACACATATCTGGAACCTTTGCTTTCATTTAATGACACTGTGTCTACAATCTGTGGCTGTTTTGTGTCCCTCCTAGTAAATATTTGGTTTAATTCAACTGGAGACACAAAATGGTATGAAGTAAAAATAATGGAATTGTAATTCCACTTAAAAGTTAGTGCCAAGTAGGACCTGTGTGATTTTTAAGTGGCAGGATGGTGAATTGATTTCTTTCCTCCCATTTCACCTAAAATCTCGGACTTTGTGAGGGATTTTTATTTCCGTAGAAATTTGGAAGATAGCTTCAATGTTGAGGTCTAATCTGAGAAACTGGTAGGTAAGGATCTGCACATATCAAACATCAAACAATGATTTTTTAAGAAATTGGATAATTTGTCAGTGTCAGTAAGCCAGTGGTCTGAAACTGTTGGGACTGACATTTTTCTTGTGATCCAAAAACTGATTTTGCTGATTGCTGTGGAGGCTAATCTATCACATTTTTTAGTTTGTTAGGCTACTTCCTATGATTTCCTATGTTTTATTTAGCTTAGGGACTTTATATTATAGGGACTTTGCATTTTGATACCATATTCATCAGAATAGGACCCATCTTTGGGTCCCAGCCCAGTGACTGACCACCACTGATTTAGATATAGGAGAGTTCAATCATTTTAACTTGTTCTCAAATCTAACTCAGACCATTTTCCAATCTAACATGCCAGTACGAGCTCACTTCTCTCCCGCCTACCTCTCTCTTTCTGTGTGTCTGTCTTTCTTTGTTTTGAAATCCAGTAAACTATAAAACGTTTGCTGCAGGTGAGAGAGACAGAAAGGGTAAACAAACCCGATGTGGACCAGTTTATCTTCACCACCAGGTGATGATTATTTCATTTTGGCAGAATGATAAAAGTGATCATCAGTAGACTGTCAATGAGATGACAAGGGTATGTGTGTGTGTGTGTGTGTTTGTGTGTGTGTGGGTGTGGGTAGCTGTGTCTCTATGTGCATATGCAACTGCTGATGTAACTACCGGCACAGAACAAATAATCTTTAATCCCCACCGTTATCATCGTATATATAATTCATTAGACAACGTGTAATCTTCCAGGTACGTTGACAGTTGTCGATAATGCTTGTTTAATCAACAACCTGGAGCCTAGTCTTTCAGATAATACTTTGCTTAATTGTTTAATTATTTATGAAAGCGATAATCTTGCATGTGTTAGCTCATTGCCAACGGTTATCAGCAGGGTTTTACATTTGAAAGACAAATTAAATGTTTTTTTAAAACATTGTAAAGTGGAAATAGGCACCCTAGGCTATAGAAAGATAGGAAACCATTTTATTGTCAATCACTTTTGATCTTTAGATGCCAGTTGCCAGCTTCAACTGGTACCTGCTGTTGAGCCTTCTGGTTGTGTTATGGGCCCAATTCAACAAAACATCTGTGATAACACCAATTACATTACTACTCACACTCATGAAAACTTGGTTCCTAGGTTGTGGCACAAGGGATAGTTACATAAGAATTCTGTCTATTGCACTGTGTATTGCACATTCTGCATAGGTGATATTGCACAGGGGTATTCACTTGCACAATACAGTACAGTACACCATTTTGCATCCCCAGATAAATTAAACCAAATGCTTACTAGAAGAAGCGCAAAAAGGCCACCACATATACATGTTTTAGCCCGAAAATGGACGAGATGTGGAACACATAATTAGTTTGTAACCCTGTAAAACATTTTTTCCAATTCAGGTGTGGAATTTCAGCTTGAAAAGGTCTGGTTATCTTCTTATTCAGAATTACTGACCGAGTGCAATACACAGATACTAATTTGTCACTGCATTTGTGTCTGTGCAAGACACACACACAAAGACACACTTGGCGTGGCCTCCCTTTCAGCTGTGTGAGAGCAGCCTCTTTATAGATTAGTAATCAGTGTAGCATGTAATTTACCAATTGATCCCCATCAGCTCTAATTATACCATTGGAACAGCCTTCGCTGTCCACTCACAATGTCTGTTGTCTGTCTGTCTCTTTCTCTCACACAACACACACACACACACACACATTTTCACACTTCCTTTCTTGTGCGCTATCTCTGTATTTTTCTCCTTTTCTCTTGCACACTTTCACTCTCCTTGTGACATGGAAGTTACATCAATACTGGGGTTTGAAACCTTTTTTACACCGCAAAAGAAAATCAATGCTAGCAATTGACTAGCATGTCAGTATCTGCAGCAGTGTGATGTATTCCAGTTGTGCAGGGCTGCGTGTATGTGTGTGTGTGTCCCTCTGCCTGCATGCTTGGGTGTCTTTGTTGAATGGAAATCAGATTCAAGGCAATCAAGGTGTAAAGGTCACCATTCCGTTTAGCAGGTGCTAGCTGCTCACTGCTATGCTATTGCAGTGAATCCAGTCAAAGCAACTACAATTGTGTGATCAAAGCAAAATCAATGACGGTATACTCTCTGATTTGTGTTCATATTTTTTGCTCATTGTGAAGAAACAGACATGGCAATTGTGGATACACATTTTATTCCTGTTTTCTAATAGAACATTTTGGGTTCATAAAATGCACTGCCAGATATAACGTGACATTAAGGGCGGAAAGCATCCCAGAATCACGTTTACTCATTCATACACATGGGTTACTGACCTGTTTTACTGTTTGCATTTTATATGGCACTACCGCTCTCTTTCATCATTTGAATGTGCCGTAAGAGATTCATAAAAACACCTGTATGAAACCCCATTTTCTTTTCTAGCATGTTTTCAAACATGTTTGATCACATGTGCAAGTCATCAATTAATTATATATATATATATATATATCCACTTGATTAATCAATTTATTTAAAAGGCATGTTTGATCTGTTTGGATTGAGCATTTGTAGGAGTACATGAGGATGAAGGTTGAGTTTGAGGAGGACTATAGATTGCCACAAAATGTTGCTGTGAGAAATGCAACTTTAGGTGTTGCAGAGGAGACTAGAGAGATTTAGACTAAGCAGAGATACAATTTTACATCTCTGCCATGAACTAGAGGAAGAACTGAAGTTGTCAACTCAGTGCAACCACACAGTTCCTGTCATGGTGAACGTTACTAGTGCGTGAATGCTATATTTTTATGCAAGTGGCACCTTCCAACATGCCACCGGTCTGAGTACTGGGGTTAGTCAGTCCTCCGTCTCTCGATATGTCTCCAAATCTACAGCTGCCATGTCAATACGAGCCCATCAATATGTAACACCTCACTAACATGTCAATTTTCATTACTTTCACCTGGGACACGGCTGAGGATAACGCAACAGTAATGGGATTCCAGTACGCTAATCACCGCCACGGTCACTTTGTGAATGAGCTTAAATAACCAATTGCCGTAATTCTGTTACGCCACTTTTATGAATCTAGTCCTTTATGTTGTATTTTTACGTTTCTATGGCGACTTGCCCCTATCCCCATGCCCCTATCCTCCTGGATATCATCTTCCAGTGTGAAGAGCTTTCTCCCTGCTCTATTGGCTTCAATATTGCTGCTTGCAGAACTTTTGTTGTTGGAGGAAAAACACCCTATTTACTGAAAACCAAAGTAAACAATCCTCCCCAACCAATTATTCAACATAAAGATGTGCAACACTGTGAAGAACACCCTCTAAAAAAACACTGTTCTGTTTACTGTGCAGTTAGTAGCACATTACATTACTTTGTTGTATTGCAGAGCACTATGAAATGATGATGACCATCATTTTTATTTTGGTATGCTAGTTGATGGAGGGTGCTTATCTCTGAATATGCTGCCACCATGACAAAACTCACATTGTGTTATTGTCAGTGTTGTATAACTTCAATTCTCTCTACAGATCAAAAGCTTTTTTGTTTGCCAATAACCTCCAACTTGATATGCTTAAAATTATTTCACATAATTTACAGTCAATTTCTCCCTGTCAATCTCAGTTTTAGAAAATGCAATGTGTTTGTGCTTCTTTATTACATTTCTTATAAATTATTAGATGTACAAGAGCATCGCCACCTCTGTGAGACATAAAGTAAAGCAAAGATATAATTATCATTATTAAGCAGTAGTAGTAGTATTAAAATAATACTAAAATATGAAAAATATAGTACCATTGTATCAATAAATTATCCATAGTCCGAGTCTTACCCATAAACAATTGGGTCCAAAAAAAGGGCAAATGCTCAAACAAAATCAATAGCCCTCTATTTGTTTTATCAGCGAAGGTCAGGAGGGTTTGTAGAGATGCTTGAAATCCCTGAAAATGCTTGAATTTTAATGCGGGATTTGAATAGGAACACGTCGATTATGTAGGCAGCATATTGCAAAATCTGGAAGAAGGAAATAAGTGTGCTCTCAAATCATGCCAAAGGTAAGCTCTTGGTTTAGTAGCCTACAGAAATTTAGCTGATGTTAGCCTAGTGGGGTGGGAAATGTGGGTTGACTTATATATATATATATATTTATATATAGTATAGTATACGTATATATAGTATATAGTTGAGCGACTGGTGGGCATGGTGTGATACAAGACAATCGCTTTCTCTGCTAATATATGAACCACCACAGAGCAGCTGTGTGTTAGTCGGTGTGTACGCGCATAGCATTGGCTGACAGATTGATCCACGTGAAGAAGCTAGCATGGTCTACGGCGCTAGTTTAACGAATGTGCTGACTCCAATGACTGGCTTGCTAGGCAAGATATTTCTGTTATTTCTGTGTGCATGTGATGTAACTCCTGTTCTGTGGCTACAGTGCTAAGCGAATGTGTCCGTGTGTGTGTGTGTGTCTCCAGTAGCCTAAAATTTAGCCTAACCTCTATTTTTCTACTTCTCCAATACTGTAGTAGAATTATATCCTATGAATGTTGCCTGTTTGTAGCAAGGTTTGCTACATAATGATAACTGTTGTGCTCCTCTGTTTGATGTTAGACTTTAAAGAAGATTTATACATTCAAGCCACAAGATATTGGAAAATCTTTGACAATACATCTTGAAACTGCTTGAAAAGTGCTTCAATTTAGCTTTTGAAAAGCACTGTGAACCCTGAGGTCTGATGATTGGTAATTTTTACCTCAGGAGCGAACATGTCAGTGGCTTTGTGGCTGAAATTACTTACTATATTTTAAATTAACTCCGACATCCTGGGGTAATTTTAATCCCGTCCAGACTGACATAATTATTGATTTGTGCAGCCGGAATCTGGATTACAAGAGCCATATAACCAGTGGCAGGGTAGAGCGGCATCACTCTTTAAATTAGATGAAACTTTCTAGATCCCCTTGGGAAAATTAGGTCATTGCAGAAACAAAAGTAATAGGGTTCAGCAGGGAAAAAATAATAGAATACAAGCACACCAATTGTTTTTTTTTAAAGCAATAAAATGGAGGGATTTGGTGCCAATAAAAATAGAAAGATAGTGGAAAAGAGTGCAGGAGCTGGTGCATCTGGTGCTACAATGATATAGATCCACTAGAAGAGAGTTTTAGCAGTTTTGGTAATGTCAACATTATCAAACCACCCTTAATCACAGTAAACAATGCGCTGTTGTATAAAGGGCCTTTAAACAAATACACTCTAAAGTCTTTATTTTCATTT
Source organism: Gephyroberyx darwinii (assembly GCA_900660455.1). Lineage (NCBI taxonomy): Eukaryota > Metazoa > Chordata > Actinopteri > Trachichthyiformes > Trachichthyidae > Gephyroberyx > Gephyroberyx darwinii. The sequence goes on along the minus strand of CABFOQ010001465.1, from coordinate 2,524 downwards.
TTTGTTGAGTACAATAAAAGAGTACAATAAAAATAGCATAAATTAGAAAGAAAGATGGACAAATAGCTTTGTGGTTGCCATTTGTCTGTGGCAACTAATCCCATTTTTCCCAACGCTTGACTATTGCAAGTGTGTTACAGTGTCATATGGTTGCCATCTAACACCAATCAGATTCTAACTGTGGCTGGTAAGAACCACACAATTGTATGAAATCAAGGAAAGTAGCATACATTCCTCATATCCTCATAGCCAAGAATATAACACATTCAGAGGTGTAAAAGTTCCTCAGTGTGCTTTGACTGTCTCAGACACAATTATTGCTTGAAAAATGAGTCATTATGGCTGTATCAATCCATTTGGACAAGACATGATGATAATTGCAGATCGAAAGCAGCTCACAATCATGACAATTCTTTCATTCATCAAAGTAGATTTGTTTTGAAGATGTTATGAAGGTGAAAAGCATATGTAACAGCGCTGTGCTTATCTATTTCAGAGAGAGCTTGAAATAGTTATTTTTTCTAGGATCTAACTATAAAGCTTATGCTGTCACCATGAAGAACAATACACATTAATGAGCCCGCTTGACCTTCTAGTGTGAGACGGGGGGGTAGAAGGGAAAGAGCAAGAGAGAGAAAAACAGAAAGGGATTGGTGTGAAAGAAAAGCAGAGAGCACCAAAAAGAAGGCGGGAAAGACTTGTCCTCATTACCAGAGGTCCTTTCTTTTCATCAAGATACTCAGCCTTTGTCCAGCTTGCTCACAGTACAGTAGTACAGGACACAATACCCTCACCACCTGGGGAGTTACCATTTCATTACCCTGCATGCTCCTTGCCTGTCCCTGCCTTGTTTTGCCTCTGCTTTCTTCTCATCCTGTCTTCCCCTTGTGTCTACTCTCCTCACCTCATTCCCTCATTCCTCCTTCCTAAGCTCCTCTCTCCTCTGCTTTCCTCCTTGGTTCTGAGGTCGCCATGGTGACTCAGCTTTTCCCCAGCCAGCGACCAGAATCCCAATCAGAGGCGCTGCCCTG
>CABFOQ010001463.1:17021-28438 GCA_900660455.1 Gephyroberyx darwinii | reverse complement strand
GATCTAGATTGTACCTAGAGTAAATGAACATACAGTAAATGAGTGCTAAAAAATATAAAAGCAGATCTCTTCATTGCAGACGTTCAATCCAACACACACACACGCGTACACACACACACACACACTTGAACCAAAAATAAATGTGGTTGATGTTGCCTGTGAATCCTCCAAAATACATCAACCATTCTCATACGTCCTCATTCAGTACAACAGAGACAGGCAGACGCACACACACACACACACACACACACATACACGTACATAAACACACACATACACACCTGCAGGGAAAGCAATCGCTATTCAGCCCTTGAACTGTCTTTGAGCGGATTTACTATTTTAAACTCTGCAGGGCCGAGCACTGCCACAATGATTACAGCGCCACGGAGAGAAATACTTCCCAAGCTCAGTTTCCTTCTTCCCCCTCGCCATCTTTTACAACCCAGAGACAAATTCCGTTGGAGGCAATGCATTGTTATTCCCACAGACATCCTCCCTGTGATGGAGGCTCTGGTTACAGAGAACACGCACAACACACGCACACATACATACAGCATACAGGCAGACACATAGATACACACACTCATATGCACGCACACACTGCACACACACGCTCCTCATCTTACTCAAGGAAAGACTAAAACAGAAATAGATAATTGGTAAAATTCTAAAGCGATGAGATAATTGTGGCTCTCTCTGGCTCGTGACTCTGCACCACACATGCCTCTGTGGCATTCACGTCTGTTCCAGTCTCTGTAAAGTCAAGCGTTCACATCATACACAGTGTAATTTCAAAGACTGGCAAAAAATAACCACTAACTAGAGAACGCCGTTAAGCCGATTAGTGTTTCTCATCCCAACACACCTGCCTGCGAACAGGAGTTTGTATGATATTTAAGACTATAACTGTAAGGAGTTGTGTGTGTTGAGACTCTCCTCTCCGAGCTCTGTGGTGAATTACAGCTGACCCATGAAGACACAGGGCCCCGCTGCTCCTACCTATGGAAACCCCGTCATCTGGATCACATCGGGCTCAAACGGAGAGCAGAACCCCTTTGTCTGACACAGGCAATGCAACATGGCTTGTTCTACTCAGCACTGTGTCTGGATGTATCAATGTGCAACACGACACCCCCCTCACACACACACACACACACTCACAAAAGCAAAACATTTAGCTGGAGTCGCCTCCAACTGCACAAAACAAACACAAATTGGTAAAAATGAAAAATAACAATAAACGGGGCCATAGCACCTGTGGTCATGGCTGTCTGTGTTGAGGAACGCTGTGGTGTCGCTAATGTCATTGGACACTCCGGCAGTGTACATCGTTCACAATCTCCCAAAATGGACACAGCTGACTTTTGACCCTGGTATCCATAGCAACAATGATTTGAGAAAGGAATTTATTGGTGCGCTGAATTTCCTGTGAATGCAGCAATCAGAAAACAAAAAACTCAGGCTAAGGATTTTATTTTACTTATATGCATTTCCCTTACAATGTATTAACGAGAAATCTGAAACATATTAAACAATCAATTTTTATAATCCATATTACAAGCATATAAAACTGTGTGTGTGTGTGTGTTGTCATCTCCGTCACCACTGCAGAAACTTTTAACTAAGAGACCTAAGTGTGTCCTGCACTCTTTACAAGGTAAAAACGAGTGTGTGTGTGTGTGTGTTTCACTAGGTCAATCATCTCACTTTGTCACTAATAAACATTCAGTTTCTAGTTCTTTTATATGAGCCATGTAAGCCAAAGACCTAATTCCTCTCATTTTAACCAACTGTGTTTCGCTGCACCATCACAGACAAACATTTGTAGTTGTAAAGCCAAGCAGAACATCCACTGCACCAAATGGCATCACGTCTTCTAGCCTGGCAAGTTGCTGCCCCCTGCTGTAACACTGCAAGCATGAACGTCTTCAAATACTTCCTAATTGGAAATATGTGGATACATTATGAGAGTGACAGAGGTCGTCAGTATCATGATCAGTATGCAGCAGGGTAGCACTGTTGCTTTATAGGGTAAATCACCCTTGGATCATAAGTGACACATGTAATTATCTAATACTTCAGTTAGAAACATGAATAAGGTATGAACCAAAACAATTAAACGCTGACTCGTACAGCTTTGATGAGACACACCTCAGAGCTTCTCCACTAACAAACACTAAAATGGCCTAAATGGGCCCCTATTCCCGCCTTGGGTAGACTTTTTTCAGAGTGCCCAGTTTTGTTTTGTTTTGCACGGTATGTATTTATTTATCTTCAGAGCAGCCACCTTCATTTCCTCATTGATATCGATGCAGTTTTTACTCCAGTGGTTTACTCTGGTGCCAGGCTCATGAAACATACTTTTGTACATGTGTGATAGCCTACAATGTTGGCTGAAAGAAGTTAAATTCCAGAAACCACAAACAAAAAAGAACACAACAGAAACATAAACATACATGTGATATAATCCATATTATGGATTTGGCAGTATTTGTACTGGGGTAGGCTACGAAGGAAAGCCCCTTTCTGTCGGAGGACTGAGGGAATGCTAGTCACAGGTGTTGTAAACACACATTGTAGGACTGTGTTGAACATGCTGTGGCAGTAATAATGCTGCAGTATGATTACAGCAATCAAGAGAGTAAAGATGGTGTTTAGGGAAATGGCACCCCAGGAGCTGGCACTCCAAATTGCCACAGAAATAAAATGCCTTGTAAATTCCAGCTGGGTGCAGAAATCATTTTCCAAGGATGGATTCCCGTGTAACTTCTTCCTGCTGTATGGACTTAGGAATAAACAATTGTACAGACTTTTCCTGGACTTGGTGTTGCCATTCTTTATGGAAAAAAGACCAGATGCAATAAAACAACATGGTTTTGCTTTTTAACTGAAAAGTTTATTACATAGCAGGAGATTAAGTAATGCAACAACTATATAATGAAGATCACAATATGGTGCAAAACCAGTGGTGTACATTTCATTTATCTTTTTTTTTAACATGTAGGTTACTTCCATTGGAACTGTGCTCTATTTCAAAAAGTGCAAGGTTGATAGTTCTGCTGAGATACGCAGGTCCCATATGAACTCCTGAACTAGGCAGGGTGGCTTCATAGTGAGATGAATATGGACCACTCATCCAGTTTGGAATACTACCATGAAATTCCACATGCACACATATATCCACAGACTTACAAGCGCTTGTATGCATGCACACACACTCATACACACTCTCTCTCTCTCCCTCTCTTACACACACACACACACACACACAAACACGCGCACAATCACTCAACTTGTGCTGTTAGTGCATTCGTCGTGTGATGCAACGTTCTGCTATTCAGGGCAGGTCTGACACTGAGCACAAAGTCATTTTAGTTAGCTAGATTATTAGTCCATTAGTAGGTTAGTCTGTTAGTGTGTGGGGAGCTAGCGAAAGCTCCTCAGGTTAGTATCTGTTAAGTTTAGAACAATGTTAGTAGCTAGTCGAGGGAACAAGACTGCCTAGCTTGTTCATAATGATTCTCACTGGGACGACCCATGCTAAAAAATGTATACACTCGCAGTGCTGTTACGTGTTTTGAATTAAAGCCTCCATGAAATAGAACATTATGCCATCTTAATAAATAACGGTTATTACACAATCTGTCACAGTGCATGCTTCGATACGTCATGATCACAGGGGTGTGATACGCCGGTGACAGGTATCAGGACTGAAATTACGTTTTAGTCGGAGAGAGAACTGAGATGTTAGTGAGAGAACAAGTCAGGGGGTGGACCTGAACAGCCTCACCGTTGTTAGTATGATCACCACACCAAGTTAGTAGTGGAGCCAGAGAGGTTTACTTGGCTTGCGTCTTGTTGCATTGTCTGCGGCGACTGCAAGCCAGGCACTCACCTTCAAAGGTTGACCACACAGTGCACAGGCAGAGACACCGGGTAAGGCATTACTATACCAAGTTGTGACTGAAAAAAAAATAGGTTGAAGAATTTGGCCGATGAAGTGTGACATAGTATGGGAGAATCATTTGGATTCAGATAACATAAATCTGGAGGGGGTTCTGCCAAACACAGTATGTGATCAACCCAGTTTGATATTGGCAGCTGTTTCTGCTCCTCTTTTCATCTTGTGGTTAATAACATTTCCCGTCCCAAGTCCTGAAACCCTTCTCAACCATGCTCACTTACACATTTATTTTTGATTGCTTGTTTCTTTGTTGTTGTTTTGTGAATAACAAGTTCCCAACCAAACTACAAGGTCAATCCGAATAGCCCATTTCTAGGAGAAGAAGGATTGCAGGATCATGAGAGGCTTCTGTGCATCAGACTGCGGGCATAAGCAGAGGGTTAGTCAGTGTGTTAGAAAGAACAAGGCCAGCCATCAGCATTCAGAGTACAGGTTAGTAATAATCCATCTGTTAGCAGACATTAGTACTGTTAGGGATTAGTGAGATATTGTTAGTATGTTTCGGACCTGGGGGAAATACTATTTGCAAATAATTCTTAGCATTTTCTTCAACTTGCTTAAGTACCAAATCACAGAAAAGTATACTCCCTTAATTTTCAAATGCATTTGTATGATTGTCCATATGTGTTTCTTGCTATATGTGGCAAACTCTAGTCACATGTTAATCCAGCAAGGTTAAAACAAATGCCAAGAGTCATTTGTAAATGTTCTGACCCGTGTCTGGTCCATTGAGTAGATAGGGAATGCCAAAAGAACAGCTTAAGGCATTTTGGAGGTTTGGCTACTAGTGAGGAAGGAGATAGTAACTCAGGGATAAGGCCCGTTACTATCCACGTACTGTCTGTCTACACATAAAAAAATTGTTTTTCTCAGACTTAAAACAGACATGAACACCCACGCACACATGCAAACACATGCACACATACAGTACATACGCACGCACATGCACACGCATACTCGCGCACAGACACACACACACACACACAGACACAGACACACCAGAGTAAAATTCAATCCAAAGTTTTGCTAAACAGTGATATGTGAATAGCAATAGCATTCTGTTTTAAGAAAGTTTCAGAAAAAAATTCACATATAAACACAAACTCTGAAAAACTTGGTACATAAAAATAGATCGATGCAAACACAAGTTCTACTATGGAGACTACAGCCTTATAAAGGCACGGGACAGATACACGCTGGTGTGGTGAGGCATTAACAGGACAGGACTACACCATTAAAGTGAGCAACGTGTTAGACAGGATAACCAAGGTTGCAGAGTGAAGAGGACACTGCACACGGCGCAAGAAGAAGCAGGCGTGAGAGGTGTTCGCTCACTGCAGTGTCAGTGCTTTGATCAGCCCAGAAGAGCGTGGGAGTGGATGAAGCTAGGTTAGGATTATTCACAGACAGGGAAAAAAGACAAGCCCCCACAAATTTGAAGGGAGAATGGAAAGTACACTGCGGCAAGTCACTCAGGACTCAAACACCACCCGTTTGCGGTCCAATTAAGACAGCCCTTATTTCACCAACGCAGCAGAAGTCATCTGCACAGCACAAAATGGTCCGTTGCTCAGTGGGGAGAGGCTGGTCCTTGCTGCTCTCTCCATCTAAAGGCATGGGCAAGCAGTAATGGTATCGGCCGTCAAGTGCTGCAGGGGAAATGACATGGCGGCTATTAAAGTCATGGGAAACAGCATTGGAGGGAAATACTGACGCCAACGATGATGTGAGTTTCTTCTCTGATTCCCATCACCAACACTCCCACACCCTAACATGACGTAACATTTTTGCCCTCATAACTGGTCTGACAAACATACAAACACTTTTTCAGGATAATCCCCTATAATGTTGAATACTGAACCTTAAAAGCAGATTGCGCTTGATCTGATCTGGTCACGGTCTCCACTTTCAGGTTGGTTTATCTCTACCTCTTAACCATAATTCTGGATTTATGAATTAACACTTAACTAATCCCTCATGTTCTATCTGTCCCTCCATTTATCGGCACTCTCATCCAGGACAGAGGCTGAATGCAAGACTGTAGCACTGCCTGTATTTTCATTCAGAGTTAAAAGTAAATATAAGGGAAACAAACTTCACTGCAGTGAGAATCTAGAGCATTCAGTACTGAAATACTGTACCAGTCCGCGAGGCAGCACAGTAGAGGGCAGTCTCTTGTCGAGTGATGTTGCCGGGTAGTGGGATGAGGGCCACTGAGAGCCCCGCTCTGCCTGTTCTCCAGCATACCTGGAGAGGAACACACAACACAAAGCAGCAGAAAGTGGAACGCAACACACCTATCCTCCCAAGCTACCCCTGGACACACTGAGACGGATGTCCACTGCCAAAAGAGAGATATGAGCCACTTGAGATATATTGATACTATTCAGCTAACTGATGAAATAACGTCATCGGATCCCCCTGCTGCAGTTTATCTCATACTGGTTGACAGTGCAAATGAAACTCCCTCTTGATTTCAATCAAGATAAGCCAGCCTGTACACATACCTGTCCTGCTCTTGGTTCCCAGTGGGATCCTCCCAGTGCCCTGACTGGTGACTTGCCAGCTGGTCTGTGCATGTATCCAGTGTCAAGTCCATTAATCAGGTTGCCTAAAAACCAACAGCAATATTGAGTTGTTGTGTCAAACAAGATGGTTTCTGTTAATGATACACCATGCTTTTGCTTGCGTTAGATTTTGTATTTCATATCACATATTTTGTCTTACTGTAGCCTAATAAAAAGACAAGGCAAATACAATAATAGACTAATCATATAGAGCAACACCATAGATCAATTTAAATTTATCTTTACCAATTCAGAAGCTGTAGATATAGGACGTGTACCCTAATCATAGAACATGCTAAATAAGTCGGCTATATCAAATAGGCCTATGTCACATTATTTATAGCCCGACAGCGATGCTGGGTTATAAGCAAGGACGTTTTCCATATTGGCCTATCCTTGGGAGGCAACTGAATCAGTGTTTTTAGATAAAACTGAACCAAACTGTCTACCTCAACTAAGAGTTAAGACGTTTGATGAAAAATAAGAAAATAACAGCAATAATAAGGCAGGCTAAATAAAGACATCGTCCTACCAGCGGTCTCCGGGTCCAAAACGCACCTGTCCCGCAGCGTCAAATGGTGCGACAAGAGCGTCTGGCACCGTCATCACACCTTCTTCCATGCTGAAGACAAAGCTCTCTATCCTGCAAATACGACGCAATAAAAAGCCGGTCGGCTGTACCCTGCGCCCATGTTAAGCAGTAATACCAGTCCTTACTTAGCGTCGTCTACATGGCGGAGAGACGGAGAGATCTGGGAGTGCCAAAAAACAGAAACTGAAGGGAGTCCGGGGGACAAATAGGCTAAGTGGAGACGGAAGCCCCCCGAACAAAGAAAAGTGTTTGAGTCCAAGGTATTGAACAGATGTCGGTGAGTAGGCAGGCCAACCTAGACATGAATAGTCAATAGTCTCGGTCTCCAGCTGCCACAGGTTTATGATCCTTTGTATGCGCCCTTCATCCACCATCTGTGTTCCCTGGGCAACCGAGCACAAGGACAGCCTCCAGGCACCGTCCCTCCTCCAAACACCTCTCTAAAGCACACAGCCTCTGCTACACTGGTGAGTCAGTCTGAAACGAAAATTCACTGGGATGTTGCTATAATATTCCCATGGGGGCATACAGTGTGTTTGTGATGCTCAGTAGTGAATTTAAAGTGACCTTATTGTACTTTATGGTATTGTATCCCCTATATAACTGTACTATCCCTATAGGGGCTTCTGTGGTGCTCTGCAGTGGGTTTATGGTACTATGGTATTTTATCCCCTGTGGCTCACTGTAATATTCTTATAGTGACTAGTCAAATCAGTTTCTTCCTTTAAATCCCTCCTCACAACTATTTTTTATGGAAAGGTTTTTGTTTATTTCTTAACCTTTATTTCATCTATGATTATTCTATTTCTATCTTTTAGAATTTTTATTGCGGTACCTTTTTAGACTTGATTTGTATTATTATTTAGTTAAGCACTTTGTAACTGTGTTTTGAAAACTGTTATACAAAAAATGAATAATGTATTATTATTAATAGTATTATTGTTATTATACTAGCGTGTGTGTGTGTGTGTGTGTGTGTGTGTGTGTGTGTGTGTGATGCTTTGTAATGAGTTTATTGTGACCTTATTGTATTTTGTGGTACTGTTTTACTGTCTCTTATGGTATCATTATAATATTCCAATTCTATTTGAGTGTGTCTCTGGTGCTCAATAGTGGGTTTAAAGTAACTTTGTCATACATTTTGGTATTTTTTATTTTTTTTATCTCCTATGATAATCCTATGATATTCCTATGTTCCTGTGACACTGGTGTAGCATCCTTCTAAATATATAGGATTACTATAATTGTTTTTCATAAGGTATATGCAGCCTGTAGAGATTAAGAAGAAAGCATCTGAGTCCACTGCCTAGCCTACATATTAGTCTCCATTTCACTCCTTCATTCAACCTATCCATAAAGGTTAGTGTAGCCATAGACTGAAGTCACAAAAGGCTACAGTTAATACACCAGGTCAAGGTAGGTCACCTCTGTTGCAGCTGGTAGACATTCCCTTTACAAAAAGACCTATAATCTTGGAATACATTTTAGAAGGATTTTATACAAATATAACAGAAAGTCTCTATAGGGATATTACTGTTAGTAGGCCTATGTATATTACATAAGGGATATAAAGATACCATATATGATAGTCACTATAAATGCACTGCTGAGTACAGACACAGTGTGAGTTCCGTAAGAAGGTTAAAGGTAAATTATAGAGATTTTTAGTTGGGGTCTGACTAATAAAGTAAAGTGAGTAAAGTAAAGTGCCATGTCAAAAATGAGGAAGGTTATTTAGGGTGACAAGAACTTCTGTGCAAAACATTTGTAAATGAATGTCTTGTAACTGATCAATAAGAGGTTATTTAGTAATGCATTCATTTATGTATGGCTACTATAAAACTTCGCTTCTTATTTGTTCATGTGGAGGTCTGTTGCAAGGAAACTAAACTGGCTGAGTGAACATTTTCCAAGATTCAAATGTTATACACTACCGCTCAAAATTTCGGGGTCATTTAACAACAATCCAATTTGTGGGAGGTGCTTCAGGAAGCATGGGGTGAAATTTCTTCACATTACCTCAACAAATTGACAGCTAGAATGCCAAAGGTCTGCAAGGCTGTAATTGCTGCAAATGGAGGATTCTTTGACGAAAGCAAAGTTTGAAGTCTGAAATTATTATTTCAAGTAAAAATCATTATTTCTAACCTTGTCAATGTCTTGACTATATTTTCTATTCATTTTGCAACTCATTTGATGAATAAAAGTGTGAGTTTTCATGGAAAACATGACATTTTCTGGGTGACCCCAAACTTTTGAGCAGTAGTGTATATCAGACGTTCCCAATTTTTCAAATGCCAAGGACCCCTTATAGATATGTTTTAGCCCACGGATCACCATTTGATATAGTTTTTCTGTGGTTTGTAGGTAGACAGCTATACAGATTTAAAAAAAAAAAAAAGGTGGAATTAAGCTTTTTTTGCATGTTCCAGGGTTCCCTCTTTTACCTAGTCCCAGTGCGCCAATCTGTTATAGATAGTATGCAATCAGGAAAAGGCTAGCCAATCTATCCATGCCATGCCTACCACCTCCAGCTGGGGGCGATAGTGCGTGCGCTTAATTAAATTTGGCCTCGCCGACTTGCCTTACTGTAGGCTTGCATCTGCTTGCAGTTTAAACCAAGCTGCCTGGTAACTTTCCTTGTGGTCGTACATGCTGTTCATGCATCAGCCAGGCCCCGCGAGGCTCTCTGGCCTGTACCAAATCACCGATCAGCTTTATCTCAGCAACGGAAGAGCGGCTCGCGATGTCTCCCTCGTGTCTTGTTTCAAGATAACCTGCATCGTCAATGTTACTGAGTCCGGCCACCCCCCTCCTGCTGGGGTGGAGTACATCCACATCCCTGTTGCTGATTCTCCAGAGTCTCCTTTAAGTGATCACTTCGATCAAGTGGCAGATCAAATTCAACGTGTTGGAGAGCACCGCGGCCACACGCTGGTACACTGCAACGCTGGTGTGAGTCGCTCCGCCACCCTCTGCATCGCTTACATGATGAAGCACCGCAGCATGACCCTGCTGGAGGCCTACAGGTGGGTCAAGTGTTGTCGTCCCATGGCGAGGCCCAACGCCGGTTTCTGGAAGCAGCTCATCCGGTACGAGAGGGAGCTTCGTGGGTGCAGTACTGTGCGGATGGTCTCCTCACCCATGGGAGAAATACCGGACATCTATGAAGAGGAGGCTAGAAACATGCTGCCACTGTGAAGCAGTTGGTTATATGTTGTATACTTACCTGCCTATAGTGGTGCGGTTCTGGACTAAATCTAACCGCAAAAAAGTGTGCAAAATCCTATCATGTGGGGTAATTGCTGTGAAACTTTGGGTAACCTTGTTAAAGAGAGGCGACTTTGCTCGTGCGTGCCCGTTGGTAATTGTAATGAGTACTGGTAAGTCATTTAAAGTAATGATATAGGCTGAATGTTTTCCCTGCTAAGTTATGATGGCGTCATGTACAGACTGAGTGCACAATGATTTACAGCACTAGGAGAGAACCTAGGAAAGTAATGAATCAGTTATGTGGCTAAAGCAGGCGTGATGAGGGTATTTAATGAATACAAATCATTTGAGACCGGAAAGTACAAAATAAATTTATTTTAAAATCAATGTTGATCTTAATTGGTCCAGCATAAGCAAATGTGATGCGCAGAATCACACCTGCATTTGAATAACAGCAGGATAATGGACATGGAAAGCCATTCCTGGCAAAGGAAAATAAACACATTTTGAGCAGGCCACTAAATTGACTATAAAATACATTTAGTTATTAAATCATAAACATCTGAAAAAAATAATTCATTTTGCAAGTATGCAAGAATAGTCCATGACTTTTTAATGGGGCTAATTCTGGTGCTTATTTCAAAGTCTTGCCTTGTTTTGCCTTCTAGCAATGTCAGTGGTGGAATATTGCCCATGTGTTTTGATTGGCATACATCTTGCAACTGTTGAAAACAAATAAACAGTGTCAAATACTGTAAATTATGAAAAGATCTGTATATAGGGAAAATGAGATTGTGAAAATTTATTTTTTTTGTAGCAGATTTCATAATAAAATGTTTTTGGAAAATAAGATGGGCTTTCCACACACCCCCAGCCAGTGGACTATATTTATTTACTTTTTGCAGAAACAGCTTTCCATAATATTACAACAACAGCGACTACTGCAAGCTCTGTAAGAAATCGATCTCAGGTAGAAATATAGTGGTAATTTAGGAAGCAGGCACATATCACATTGAGTCGCAGTCAACCCGTTTGCATTTTGGCACGGATCAGTTCTCTCCTCAAAAAAAAAAAAAAAAAA
>CABFOQ010001460.1:0-11944 GCA_900660455.1 Gephyroberyx darwinii | reverse complement strand
TCGAGGCTCAGCATCATTCATACCGAAGCCTAATTAGACACATGCAGGAGTGGAACCCCTGGGAGAAGGAACACTTTGTGCAAAAAATATTGACACTTCTCCACTATTTGAACATTTCTTCAAAGAAAAAGACAATGTTACAAAATGCAGGAAATACCATTACAGGCATTGTTCTGCTAACTGTTAGTCACAATATGTGTGGCCTGACTTAAACAAGTAAATATGCAGCAACCTTTGTGAATAAATGGCTTTAATTTTTCACCAGTGTATCATCAATGTATGCTTAACCATATACACAGTCCTTAAACTTATTTGTGAATTGGATTGAAATATATTGTGAATCTCTATCTATTTGTGTGGATACTTTTGAGACTGTTCCTGTGCCTGTTTTTTTTCACAATAATCCATATTGCTGCATCTTTACAAGGCCTGTCATAATTTCCATTCGACCTCTTGGCCCAAAATGGGAGTGTTTTGTTATAGGTGCATGTGGAGTATTTTGACAGCAGCAATGAAAGGTGAATTGTGTCCAATTTAGCATGTATTCAGTATTGCTGTTGTGCAACATATATGCAGCCTTTGTGGTCAAAAGTGATGCATGTTATGGTATTTGTCATCATTACTATGACATAAAACACCAATACGATTTTTAAACTCTCAAACTTTTATTTTGAACGCTGCACACCTAAACACCTAAGTTTTATTCTTGGTTATTCTGGTCAGTTCAATGCATCTTTGGGGATTTTAGATGCAAGAACAATCTCAAAGGTATCCACACAAAAATGTTAAAATATATTTGTTAAAATGTTAGTGTTTATGTGCAAGTGATGATATATTGGTGAAAAATGAAAGGCATTTATGCACAAATGTTGCTGGATATTTACCAGTCAGTTCACATTATTTTCAAATGATGGGTTACAGATACAAATCACTCTGCATTTATTTGTGCATTGTATTTTACATGAGTTGTGTGACATTTACTGTTTGGTGTAATGTTGTAAATTCTTATGGATTTTTATTTTGTGACATTTGCAAGACTATCAGGGTGAATTGATTCATAATTGATTAATACATTTCTGTCATTATTGTGGCATCCTGGATGTATATGTTTAGAGTTAATGTGTTTTTAAAATAGTTACATAAATCAAATCAAATCAAATCAATGACTTGCAAAGAGTTGATCCTAAGTGTCTGACAAGCCACAAGTATTTCACACAACCTTAACTCCTCTCACTTGGACTCCCTGCTTTTTTTCCACAACCCCTTCCCTTCCCATATGGGTTCTCCTTCATGTTTGTACCTCTTTTAACTCTGCCTTGGGCTCAACTCTGGGACGAGTCTGTGTCAAGATGATTGGCGGTTGGGCTGTGGCCAGGGACAGCTGGTCTCTAAGCAACCATCCTGACGTTTGAAATACATGTTGGCCATCGTACTTGAGGTACCTTGATGGAGTTGAAGAAATCACATTGCCCCCACACCCCATCTTCTTTCAATATCTTGTTTGACATTTAGGGTGTAGATTTATTTCTTTCAGCGTTTCCTGAAATGAATTTATTCCATTCAGTTATTCTTTTCTATACCTCTTTGGTGTATGAGAATCACATTAACACATGGCACTGTCAGTCAAAGGCAGTGCCATCTTTCTTGTTGAAATTGGCTGCTTACGCTTTCACAGAAAGAACAGTCGACAAGCATCCCCCACAGCCAATCTAAACATTTTATTTATCAGGGACTGACAGAATATGCCCCAGAGTTTTAATACTGCATTTGTTATCATCACTTAATTGCAGACTACATGTTTAACACTCCACTGAGCCACAGTTGATTCAAAATTGCTTCATTTATAATGACTGCAGTGCCAGTCAATAAAGGAGACCACATTTTCATCTACTGCTACACTGCATTGTCAGAATTCAAGAGTGAAGGGAAGATATCATTACCAAAAACTTTGCCCCTGAATATCATTGCGTTAGTTTGCATGATTTCATTTGTACAACTTCTGCCTGGATGTTCTTTGTGAATACATTTGATCTGATTCCAATTTATGTCATCAAGGAGAGAACTGGATACATATGTGTCAGACCCAGCTGGCATAGTTTTGTGCGATTCTGTGTAACAGATCTGTTTGATCTTACACGTAAGCCTGCTTTGGAGAGGGCAAAGTGTGAACCCATCTAACAGTTAACCCATTTAACAAGGGATTTAATTGTGGCGGAAGATCTATAATGTTCACCATCAAAAGCATTGTAATATATCTCCTTGACTGCTGTTTCACACCTACATACATCTCTGACAAACTGTATTTCTGTCTTGCTTAGATGACGTGTTGAATGCACTACAACCAAGCACAAAAGATCACATTGTTGAAAGCACTGCAGCCAAGGACAGCCCTGCTCTAGCCTTTTGCAGCATGGTGTTGCCCGGCAATTGAAGTTGCCTTTGCTGCTTGGCAGGTACGAGTGTATGTGTGGCCAAGTCCCACTGTGCATGACCTCCATGTCCTCGACCTGGCCAGAGCTGCCATCTCTGTAATGGCTATCATATCTCAGCGCCACTGCTCTCCAATTGCACCTTACTGTTTCTCCCCTGTCCTTTTCCCATTTTCTTTCTCACTCTCTCTCTGCCTAGTTACTTAAAGGCATTGTATAATTGGTGCTCTTCAAGGTCAATGTGTTTTGATAGATGTATGCATTTAGAGATACCGTTTTCCATGCTCAGTGTGTCCAATTTAGACATCCATTTCCATGAAATGTTGTATGTTGTAGCTGTTTCAGAAGCGGACTCACTTAAAGGAGAGAAATTTGTTGGTAACTAATGGATAATATTTCAGTTTTTTCTCTGTAAATAACCACTTATTGTTTCAAGAGCATAGGAGAAAATTGCTACAATGATAATGGAGTGGTGCCTTGAAAGATAGCCGTAGCTATCCGAGACAGAGTAGGTACACAAATGCCTGTGGCAATCTCATCAAGCAAAATAATACATTTACAAAACATTTCGTGCTCCACAGTACATTAGGCAATTCAGATTCTATACCCGCTATGTGAACATCCCAAAACAATATCAGTCACAGCTACCAACTGGAGCAAGAGCAAATGCACGCTTCTCTAAAAAGCAAATAACTGACATTAATGCAAATCAACTTAAGTGGCCACTGTGCTTATAAAAGGATTTGAGCTGTAACTATGGACTGTAGTCTGTTATATTGTCAGAATACAATTCTTAAATTCCCCATGAGAAAAATAAAGTTCTGTTCTGTTATACTCCATGATTGTGCAAATAGCCTTGCCTTGCTGTGAGCTAAAAGTCTGAGACATAAGTGGAAGACCCATTGCTTAACATATCTCTGCAAGTGTCACTTGCAATGAATGTCAGTGTAATTTGGTGTTATACAGTGTAGTTTCATACGCCTCCCATATGATTTTACGCTGGTGCTGGTCATAACCCATGACCCATGAACAATTAAGTGTTTTCCTGGCTTTAATTTACTTAAATGTAGAAATATATTTCAGCAGTATATCTGAAAAAGTTATGTACTGGTTGTAACCGACCTAAACATGTTTATCGTCTGCCATAACAAATCAAGAGGCCCGGGTTATATTTCCCATTAAAATGAAACACTACTGGCTGCATGTAAAGAGGCCAAAAGTCTGCTAATATATTTCCAGTAACAGATGTTTGGACGGGCCTTCCCTTGACTTCTATAACACAGGAGAGTTAGGATGTGGAAGCTGGATTGGGCTCCTTTCCCAGAGAAAAAAAGGTCGGGAGGTGCCAGAGCTCAGAATGAGCTCGACCCCTTGAAACAACATGTTGGCTACACTGTTTGTGTCTGGCTTTTGAGTGATTCAAAAACACTTGTGTTGACATGGCCAGATGGTAATATTAGCTAGCTGGCTCGGAGGTTTCTGAAGGAAACTGGTGACTTTTGCTGCAATGCGAAGAACAGGGATAAAGAACATGTTGAGAATGAAGTCGTTTTGGGGTAACCGGTGCTACCTCTCCATTTCATATTTATTCTTCAATAGTTTACCAATTGCTCATATTCCAAATCACTCTTATCTGTAGTGGCAGACATGGCTACTTGCTCAACATATTCTCACAACAATGTCGTTCTTATCTCATGAAAATGCACCCTTTATTCGTACTACACCTAGGCTATAGCATGGCCAGTCACTAACCTATCACTAAATCTCTTAAGGTTAGGCAACTAAAACAACATTAAGTTTAAGGTTAGGATTAGGTTGGATGAGGGTGAGGTATTTTGTCATGGTTAAATAAGGTCACCAGAGTTGAAGCCATCTGCCACTCCAACCTCCATGCCCTTGCTTTCCACTGTGCTATTTCAATGTCAAACTACTGCCTGTTTCACTTGGTTTGTACAATATAATATGAAATTACAGCTCCTTGTTTTTCATAACAATAACTACGAACTTGACTTACTACCAGATGTGTATATGGGCAATCATGTTAAAATGTAATCCCCAAATCATAAATAATATATATCTTAGGAGTTCATTATATAAAAAACAGAAAAGAAGTTACCTGGAGCACAATACAGCAGCTGGGCATAGAAGGGGGTACAGTATCATGTAAAGGTTCATCTACCTATGTGGCAGCCTACATCATAACCTATATAGCTAGAGTATATAGCCAGAGCCCACTAGCAGTATCCTTTCTGAAGGCAGAGAGTCCTGGAGTGGCATGTAGTGCAGCCCACCGAAGGACAAATGAACCCAGTGTGAAACTTAGCAAGATTTATATATTAAACTCTATTAGAGAAAGCAGGCTAGTGCTCTGCATATCACTAAAATGAGAGCCTACCATTATTAATTCTGTCCAGGTATGAATCCAGAATGTTTCAAATCAGATACTGCTGGTCTTCCATTTTTAGTACATTTATTCATTTAACCCAATTCTATCCCAGAAAATGTGACAAATCAAATGTCAACGCTGTAGTGCTGAGTCAATACAGTCTCAATATAATGGATAATAGTTATACAATGCTTATACTACCTAATTTACCAATCAGTTGCAAACCAGTTTTGTTAATAACTCCTGTTACCATGGTATTTCTTTGTTTGGTTGATTATCTGAGTTATCTGTAATATCTGCATAACATACTAGCCTCTTTCATTTTTTAAAAATATCATTTTAAGGCATTTGGAAGCAGCCATCTACGCTATGCAGACAAACCACTCATGTCAAGATGAAGGCAAAATGCTAAGTGCACTCAGCAAGCCTACGGAGGTTCAGAATTCAGATACATTGGCACCACACTGCCCATTCAGCTTCCACAACCTCTGACCAGTCAACATTTTAAAGCGCATTGAGATCCAACCTACTACAAAGCGCACAAATCGTCCCCTCTTCCTAAAGGGGCCTGAATGATATGCTTTTAAGGATAATTATTCTCAAAGGTACAGAGATGAAACAGGGTAAAAAAAAAAAGAGGCAAAGTGCCTGCATGCCCCCGACCTTAGCCGTGATTAGCGTAATTGCATTTCAAACGATCAGGGCCGCATTGAGGAAAAGGGAGCCATTCAAAGTGTGTAAATGTTCCACAGTCGGCACACCACGGTAATATCATCATAGAGTGTGGATGTGGGTGACTAGAGGGTTGATGTGTCAGGGTAAATAAAGTACAGAGAGTGAAGAGATGATATTGGAATTGAGTCAATGAGAGGGAATTTAGGTATTCTATACAATTTGGCTCCATTACCTTACTGTGCCTGAAGTCCTTTACCTCAATTATTACCTATCTCAATACAATATTTGCCATACTGTATGATATGATACCTGGTATGAGGTCTACAGGATAACATGAAGGGAGCTTGAAAGTAATATTGTATTTGTCTTCTGGCGGAAGTATCATTTAAAATATCAAAATCGGTCAGGTCCTCTCCCTCTCCCTCTCTCGCTCTCTCTGTGTGTTTTGTCAAGTTATCTTTGTTTCTACCCACCTGTCAGGGGTCTGGAGACACAATGTCCCCTCCATGTTGGGAGAGAAGATGTAGGGACGTAGAGATATTCTCCCCTGTCCGTGTCATTATGATGAATGAGCATAGAGGTGTGGCTGTGGGTCGGGCAGGTTTCTCCTTGTGGAGCGGTGAGCTATCACTCATACGGGGTCTCCGGAGCCGAGATGTCCATAAACATGCACATAAAATCAGATCCCTCAGCAGGTGGTATTCTGTCCTTGGCAGAGGAAGGAAAAGTCAAATTGGCATATATTAGAATGATGGTACCCATCCCTCAGGACAGACTGTTTTTAGTTATCTGTCACTAGTTGGAAGTCAGAGCTTGCATAACAGCCCCCCTGATAGGATTTGATTCCTGCCTCAGAGGAGACGAAATGCAATCTGGGCACTCAAGGCAGCTGCTGCCCACCTCACAATGGAGGGCAAATGAATCGCATGCCATCTATTAGGGAGAGAAGGATATTTTAACTATAGGTATGACAGTTGAAATCAGAAAAAGCAAAAAGTATGTAGTTTAACTTAAAACTGTAAATGTTCCATATTTTGTTTAGATTTATGTCAAACACACTGAAAATAATTAAACTAGGCGATTCAATTTTCTATTTTATATATTTTTAACTTTCACACCACTGAATATTGGACAATCTTTACCACAATATTTCTGGTCTGGTTTTTGAAGCTCCACTACAGCTCATAAACAACATATGCTCACAACAATTATGGTTACCCTGGAGGCAAATTTAACCTTGAGGTTTCATAGCAGATGTTGGCAAAAATAACAGAGATTATAACAGCTTTGGATGCATGATTCATCTGCACTGATGGGCTCATAAATTGGTCACCAACGTTTGCTTCTGTGCAACCTAGAAAAAGAAATCTGCAAGTTAAAACAGACCATGCCGCACTCTTGTCCACCCCCTGTTTAAATTTGAAAGATGTGCAGGTTTGGCAGTCTGCATAAAAGGAGGGAGACAGGACGCTTGGGGCCTGTTGGGAGGAAGCTGAAGCAGAGGTGGTTAGCTCTCACAGGGACACACACAACACCAAAAAGTAAGCTAAAGTGTGTGTGTCACATTGTGGAATGTAAACAATACATGGAAATATTAGCCACTGCTGGAGAAAGCCTTCTATCCTCAGCCTTCTGTTAGTAGCTTTGTAGCTGTTGTTTGTTACTGTTGAACAATAATCTGTGCTCTTCAATGCATTCATAATGGAAAATTACAAATATTCTGGGACATGGCTGTAGCTCTTGAGTCCAGTCTGGAGACCAGTTTTCTGAAGTCTTGGTCTCGGCCACTATTGGATATTAACTGGGCTTATTGCTGCCTATCTAAAAATGTTACGTTTACGTTTACACATCTTCAGTGATGACAAGCATATAACACCAAACTGAACAAAAGATTCCGATCAGAATCACTTTAATTCACCAAGTACAAGGAGGGCACAAAGGAGGCGATCTGATTAATCTGCACTAACACATTACAAGACAGCTACAGAATACAGGACTGACTGACCAGATGCAGGACAAAACATACTGTAAGAGGACCTTGGATATAGTGCAGACAAGATTATATATATAAGATATATAAAATATATAAGATTATATAACAGTAGACTAAACCAAAACTCAGAGACAAAGAATTATTCCAGTGTAGCAGTATTGGCATACAACAGTTGATGGCTTCATTGGCGTAGTCTCAAATGAACAGTGCTAGAATCTGGTTGATATATAACAAGAGATGCATGAAGTGGGATGCAACAACTTTTAATTATTAACATTCTGGGAACTTTGTGTTCATCTTAAAAACAAGCTGAACAGTCTGGACACAGGGCTAGCCTTGCAAGCTAGGTTGGTAAAATGCCAGTTTTATGCAGGGCCTGGCTCGTCTTGATGGCATTCATATTTCACAGGTGTTCATTTGTATTTATTTTACATCTCGAGTCTGTTCTCAGTGTCAGTTTTGGGAGGAATGATGGCAGGATGCCATGGTGAAAAAAGCATCTGGTTAAAAAGAAGAGCAGTCGCACTTGTACAAAACTTTCTTTTTCCCCAAAGTGCAGACTTAGACTGAAAACGGTCCCAAAGGGAATTTTTTGTCTGTCTAATGGGGTGTCTCTTGTCCCTTATGGGAGGCCCTAGTTCCCTTGCAGCCCCATCTCAACCAAGTATATGGAAATGAAAATGTGCAAATCCTGATATAGTTGTTCTTTCATCTGTCTTTAACTGTGAAGCTTATGATCTGAGACAAAGAGGAAAATAAACGACACTACGCTCTTTAGCATTGGCTAACCTTTTGCCTGGAATGGTTATGAATATTCAAGAAAACTGGTTGTAAATGTATTGAATATTAATAAGCTAATATGTTAATGCCACTTAATTCATACAGTTGCTCAGCCATGGTGTTGACAATCTCCATCAAGATCTCTTTCAAGGACACGTAATGCTGTGTCACCACACCGGAGGGAGAGAGAGAGAGAGAGAGAGATGGGATTTTCAGTATAAACATAATAATCACATAGCCTTATCCATTAAAAGTGCTTAAGAGTTTCTATGGTGCAGTGGAAATCTGTCAGGCTTATAGTCTGTTATCTTGGTAAACAACCAATGCAAATTAAAAAGTTGCAAGCTATTTGCATTCCCCCCCGCCAAATGGTGCAAATGCATGAATCAATATCTATGACCATGATCAGGAGAACACACTGACATTGAGCTGTATGTGTGGTCCCATTGTGCTACAACCATGCCAGTAAGGTAATCTTACGATGCATGGTGTCAATATGATTGTGCACCAATGCCACCAAAACAAACATCTGTACATTTATTCTACATGGCAAATGAAGTTAGTCTGATCCATTGTTCTAATGTAAGCCAGTGGACAAAAATGGGATTATAGCCTTTAGATGCCTTTGGGAAACCAACCCCAAGCAATCTGTTCAACACAGTCAGGCTCTTTTACAATCTGAACAAAGTGTGGGTTAATCAAATGTTTGTGGTAGGGCCAAAATGTAATGTAAGAAGAATCATATCAGCTCCATGATAGCCACATCCCCCCCGTAGGAATCAAAAGCATTCATGCAGAGGCTGACACATCTACAATAGCGCTTCCTATCTCTTGATCACTACAATCAAATGCAGCTCTCGGAGGGGCATCATGCTTTGTAATCATTCTGTGTGTGCTCTAACACGATTGCCCATGCGTGAAGAGATCTTTGCGTCTCTATGTTCCAACTACGGTTTGATGGATGGGGCCTGGTATGAACCCAGCTGCACCACAATGCCAAAGCGCAGCTATCTGCTGATGCGTTTGAGAAATAGCGTCCTCCATCTCGGCCTGTCTAGATGCCAGCCTGTTTGGCCTGGCGGCGATGTATTAAATGGTATATTGATAATTGAAATCTTCGCGGCCCTTTCATTGCCTTTCTGCTGACTATGAACTTTTAGGCAGATGGTCTCTATTACTCTTGTGCAATCGGAGTACAGAGAGGAGGGGGAGACAGACAAGCCTATGTAAAGATCGGATTTTATTCTTAGGCTCCTGTGTCAAAATGAGTCCAAATGACTGATACCCTCATTAAATAAGATACACAAGACACACAGGGTACACAGAAAACCTAATCGGAAGGATTCTAACAGCCCAGTATTTTATATTTACCATTTGGCCAAGCAGTTAATATTCCAAACATACTTAACGATTGATAAATGTGGCCCTTACAGGTTCCCCCTCTGACTATGTGCATCAGAGCTATAACCAGATCACTGCAGCACAAATGAGAGGCCCCTTTTCATTTCCATCGCCTCAGAAATATCACATCGGCGGGTAATAGCCCATTTCATTTTGATTCCAACAGCACCTCGTGAGTGCATTTTTACCCATGGCGCTCAGCTGAAAATAGAAAAAGAACAGACAGTTGACAGTAACCAATGTCACATAATCTCCCCCTGAAGGACAAGCATCAAAGATCAATTTATTTTCCTAAATGCTATTCATATATCCATCTCTGCAGAGTGCCCAGGGACATTGCATATCAGAGTTTGAATCTAACGCTGCATGAATAGATTCTATGGAGGAGCAAGAGACAAATACACTCACATAGATGATGGACATGAGAGAGCGGTAACAAATAAGCTAATCGAAAGCAATGGAATGAATTGAATGGAGCTGCACTGAATGTGATGAAATTTTATGTAGGAAATATTGAACATGTTTTTTTTTCCTCTGGCTATTTCCAAGGCTCACTCACTTGGAAGTAAGACAGGAAGCTGCCCCTGACAAAGCCATAGTTGAGCAGCATAGGCCATGAAACCATCAAGGACATGTTTTAAAAAAACAAACTGCAAAGTACTTATTAGATACGATTGCGGCTGATTATTATAGCTAATTGTAAAGTGTTCCTCGGCAAACACCTTTTCCCCTCAAATCGTTTATAGACATCTTTTTATAGCTCATGCAAAACCTGCTAGTTCTTGCACTTCATAATTGCTCAGCACACAAGGGACAAGGAGGCTTTGTTTACCGTACCGGGAGCTGGCAGATCAATTCCTCTCCCACACTGCCCCCTTTGATAATTGCTGAGCAGTAGATGTGTGTTTACAGTTACAATTGTGCCAGCTCCGGAACACTTTGGACAGGAATAAAAGGGAAAGGCTTTGAGGTGGAATCGGGTGAGAGAAAAAAGCTGGCAGCATCTTTTCGAAAATGCAAGGCCTGATATGATCGGGGAAAAATCAATACTATTAAAAATGAGGGATGGACCAACAGAAAGCCCTTCAAAGTGTCAGATTCAATAAAAGATGGTGTTGGGATAATTAGCCAATGTGAATAACACAGACTTCGTAGGTGACCTTGTGGGGCTCGATGCTCAAAGGCTGTACTAACAGTGTCAAAGGAGGTGGCAAATTTGGCTTCTGATTTTCAGTTCAAATGGCTCAGATAAGATGTGTTGGGTGGAAAAATCCAAAAATTAAATCTGGCTTGATTACTTGCCTGTGAAAAGTAATCAGTTACTGACAACTTATTACCAAAAATATGTAAGTACAGAGTTGCTGTTTGCTCTTTTACCTTTTACAGCCAGTAAAGGTTGATGCAGTGTTTTCGTATTTGTATGTAGAATGTAGAGAAATTTGGTTTGATCATGTGGGTTTTGTAACATCAATACACCAATTACCCTGTGGTCTTCTACATCATTAATTAGATTCACCGTAATTGGAAATAACACAATAATGAAATAAATGGCAATAAGGTCATAGAAGATATACACAGCCAATTAACCATTTTTTTGGTGCTCCACATTACATGATGAAGTAGTTTTTACACCTACTCTCTCAAAAAAGGAAATGGAGTGGGTAGGCAGCCTTAAAGCTCATTTGTCAGTTGCATGTGGCTTTGTTGTTCTGCTCTATTACAAAGAGCTGTTCTAATAATAAATCAAGCATCTGAAATATGGTTGCATTCACTGAGTAAGTGACTACTCAGACATTCTTATATTTATTTTTGTAGTCCAATATACGTAGATATACAAAGATATCGTCTGACACTGCAGATATTTAAGTAGATAGCAAAATAGACTCTCCTATACAGATTTGATATCTCCAAAATGGGAGTTTGTATGGCACTTGGCTTTAGTGTTGTCACTAAAAGCCCAACATCCCGAGGAGAGGAAAACGGCCTCGGTAAGGAAAATATTATTGCCCTTTATATCTTTGAGGAGGCAGGCGTCCAATTCAGGCGCCTACCCTTGAGATAACGCAGAAGCTTGTTGTTTATGGGGCCCCCGAGTGTCACCAGCAAAGTGACAGTGCAAAAGGGATCCGCAAGCATGGCAATGAACTGTGTACTTCTTCAGAGAGGGGTAAAGAGAGCCAATTTCTAGAATGATGGGTGCCGGAGATGATGCCCAATATGCTTCAACTCTTTAGAATTTACAGCCTCTGCGGCACTGTGTAAACAGCTGGGGAGCAAAAC
>CABFOQ010001459.1:0-10177 GCA_900660455.1 Gephyroberyx darwinii | reverse complement strand
TATTATGTTGTATATGTGTATATAACAATTTACATTATGGTTCGCTATTTAATGCTTAATGAACTAGAGATTAACATTAACTAACATTAACGTTAACATGTTAGTTATTAAGCATGCATTAGTCATGGTCACCCAATATGCTGATTAATGTGTGACTACTTAATGATGATACATGCTAACTACCAGTTTAATTAATAATTTGGCACCATTTTAGTTATTCCTTAACTCTGCAGCAGCCACAATTAAGTATAATGCTAATGAATATTGTAGGCACTATAAGTGAAATACTAACGAACAAATACAAAACACTAACTACTGTAAATGAGGTAAACAAACAAACTTATCAATAGTTTAGCCAGTCAAGACCAAGTCCAGTTGGTCCAGCTGCGATGACTGGAGTTACTCTGAAACAGTTTATTAAGAAAGGATGGATTTCTGAAAACTTTATATGCACAAAGCATTTGGCATTTAACAACATCTACATTAATTATCTTTAAACATATATGTATCTAAATAGAGGAACATTTTAAATCCCATAATCTAAATCATTTTGAGTGGCTACATATAGATTTGTTCTGCTATCACTGTATACAGCCTCTCTGGGAGGACGTTCCCTCAGCCTACCTGATCATCTTCAACCATCCTCCATCGATGTCCAGTCTTTTTCATCAGACTTCATAGTTGTTTTTATTATCTGTATACTTATCAAGCATACATTATTGGAACCTTGCAGTTACTTACTACACTTTGTGCCTTTTTGTGCCTTTGTGTTTAGTTAATACTTAAGCATTAGTTAGCGTACTGTAATTTAAAGTGTTACCATGCCGGTGATATAATAATTCATCGTCAAAGTTATCCATGCTGTTTGGAAGTGCAAACAAATGTTAAACTTTGAATGAATCGGAATTCTGATTATTAAATTAAAAAATATATATATTCAGGAAATAACATCATTATCATCGTTTTGAGCTCAGTCTGCATTTTAGTTAATTGGAAAAGCACTAGTTGACATGTTTGTGTATTTTCACCTGAAGTGAGTGCGCT
Organism: Gephyroberyx darwinii; assembly: GCA_900660455.1. Taxonomy (NCBI): domain Eukaryota; kingdom Metazoa; phylum Chordata; class Actinopteri; order Trachichthyiformes; family Trachichthyidae; genus Gephyroberyx; species Gephyroberyx darwinii. The sequence goes on along the minus strand of CABFOQ010001459.1, from coordinate 9,133 downwards.
ACTCATCATGGGACAAAGGCAGACACGTTATTAATATGGTCAAAAAAGTAATATAAATGTTTTTGGTTCCAGTTTTCTGATTTCATAAATAGAACATTGTTTCCTCTTTATCCTAAGTTGGATTCTGAGTAAGTTGTCAAACTGGGTCATGCCAAAAGTAGATTCCTTTCAGAAAAATGTAAGGAAACCGAAAAACCTGATACATCTAGCTGCTAATTGAATAATGAATAGCATTTCTTGTGAATGTGTACTCTTTACATACCATGCCAAAGCCATAATCTGACATATATATGTAGGACAGGGTGTTTTTTTGGATTACAGCAATCTGCTATTTTTTTAAATTTTTTTTTAAATGAGAATAGTAGGCACTCCTTTATTATATTTGTTTACCATGCTGTGTGATGTGTTTGACTTTCTGAGACGGTAAGCCAAACATTTAAATGCTTTTCAGTTCCTTTTGTGTGAGAAATGATGGAAGTGAAAAAGTGCCCAGTAATACCTTGCATGTCAATTCAATGTGATTTATACACAATATAGGTCTTGCAACATTGTTGGCAGTCAGATTTGAAGGAATAGGGAACCATCTGCTGTATCATAACACCGGCACTAATGCAATGTACGCACTGGCTTGATCACCAGAATGACCCAATCATATTGGCAATGACTTGCCGTATAAGCCTTGTTTGGTCATGAGTGTGGTAAGCAATGCTGCTGTATTTTTCCTCAAAGAGGATCCTGTTAATTGCTCTCTCTTTGCAACACAGTTTGAATTTTGCATTGCTGAGACAGACTCAGCTCTTGTGTAATGTCTAATCTGTAGTCTAGAGAACAACTATGTGCACTAGCATCTGGGTATATGTGTATATTTTGGGTATTTTGTGACTGTCAAGATGTGGTCAGGTTTGGTTGTGGTGAAGCGTTCCTGTGAGATGTTCCTGTGAATCTGTTCACTTTGTGTCTATGCCAGCACATGATGACTCACTTAGTTCCCACATGAATGACCAGAGCTACAGGGGCTTTTTTTCAATGAGTGCACCGCTGATGTCCCTTCTGGCCTTGCATATGTGTTTACTTAGTAACTGCCCTGAATTTGTGATGCAGGTAAAAATACAATTTAAACTGTGCCAAGTCAAAACACACCGTGGCATATAAGATACAAAGACAGGGACACTGTCTTAGCCCCGGTATGGCGCCTCTATCATTCATGACATTTTGTCTCATCACATGGCTTCTGTGAAAGACAGGTAACAGAAAATATTAATGGGAATTGAGTGGTACGTTCCTAATTTGGAGCATTGTAAAGAAATGAGTAGACCTCCTCTTTCAGGGTCCCAAAGTGACTTGCCTTATATGGTCAAGGAAATATATCAAACAATATCCTCATGCAAGAGGAGGTGTGACATTTATGATGACTTTATATTGTGGTTCGTGGTTTGACCCTACACATTTTGACACATGCATCATCCACAATTGCTGACCTATTTTCTTACAGGATATGACAAAGAAATAATCATATCCTCTTCTTAATAAGCAGTTCCATGCTTGTGTGCATTATTGTTGCATTATTTTTGTAGTGCATGGATGAAATACTAAAACAATAATAATTTTAGTTTAGTTCTGTTTTTTTTAAATCTGTTTTTATCAGATTTTTCTATTGAATGGAAAACTGCAGCCATAATAATCCAGGAACTTGCATTGACCTCAGGTTTGATAAGAATATCCTGTGAAGAATGTGCATATAAAATGTTGGTCAGCAAAGGGAAACAAGCATCATAAAATGAAAGAAATTCAAACTTTCTTATCCCTCTGAAAACCAAATGTGTTTTATAAACTTAAACGCATTGTTAGCCAGTATTAGTGTCTTATTGGGGTTGCACATATACACAATGGATTTCACTTGGGAAGTAACTTCTTTATGGTGCCTGTGTGAAAATCTTTCTATTGCTAGTACACATTTATAGAATCCATATACTAGATACATATTAAATGTAATTTTTACTCATTTTCTATAGATAACCTTACCTAATAGACACATTTGGTGCTTTGTTGATAGACAGGTTTACAACATTCTTCAAAAACAAAAAATACCAGCTATAGTATAGTTATATTACATGCATTTATATTGTACACATATGTTGGGTTTCACTAAGAGTAAAGCAGCTCGGCCCAGCTCCAAACAGAAAGCTCAGCACAAGCCTCCTGTCATTTGATGCAAATGTTATGCTCATTCAGACACAATCATATGGTTATTTCTGTTTATGTGTGGCTCTTCAGAGGATCCCCAGGCCCCCTTTGAAAACATCTGCCACTGATTTTACATGGCGTCAAAGGCTTAATGAATATGGCTCCATGCATGTTAACAAATGCCACATTTCATTTGGTCTTGCCACTTTACTTCCAAAACGACGTCTGGCACAGGACCTTGAAAAATACACATTTTTTGTGTGGCATCCTTCCCAAGATTGCCCTCAATCACCACACAGTCTGTTGGCACACAACATGTAACCATATGAGGTAGCTAACTGCGTCATCATAGAACTGGAAAATATCATGGCAGAGCAGCAAGACCCTCACAACGCAATATGGCCTGGATGTATATGATTAGGTTAACCAGCCATGCAAAGACAGGGAGGTTCTCAGACATCATATCACCATCATCTGTGACCACTCTCTATTTTTTTCTGCTCAAACACAGAGGTGCAAAACACAATAACAATCCAATCAGATTAGGACATTGTCTGAATTTTGGCGTTTTCAGTTCAGTGACATCTTGTGGAGTTTCATCAGAGAGGCCCCTGAAATCTGCCAAAACACAACACACATCAAGCTTTGATTTCATTCAGCTGGCCTGGATTCTTGAATGTTTACAATTCAACACTTTTTCTTTACTGCAATTTTTGAGACCTAGTCCTTAATTGTGACATGCCCTGTTTGGTTTCAAGCTGCCTTGTTAAAGTAAACTGTTATGTCTTGCACTCTGTTTCTAGCAAGCAGTTATAAATGCCAAAATCACTTCCTGTCTGTCAGAGAGTTGGGGCCATGATGTGGTTCCTTCCCTCTTCACAAGCCTTCAGCTGAGTTGTGTTTTATGGTGACTGGTTTGTTGACTTTGCGGTGGGACATAGAGACTGTACAACACTCTGGTCCCACAGTCTTTGATTTTGAGGGTATGTTACCCCGTCACTCTGTCCAGGTACTTTACCAAGCTTTGCTGAGTATGCTGTGCTTTGCAGTTGTTCTGGGAAAGGTTTTGTATTTTTACTCCTACATCAGTTTCTCCTGGCTTGCCAAAACAATCCTGTTTCCTTTTATGTTTCCTCTTTATGGATGAATCATCTTTTTATTGTTCATGTTATTGCTACTGTAACAATTAAACCGATAATTTCAGAAAATTAGTAGAGCAGTGGTGTCTCATGTGTTGTTTCTAAAATATTCAAAATCCTTCTGAGATAGTCAGAGAGAGAGAAACAAAACTGATCCAAACAAGTAGTCACCTGGGCAGGAACCATGTTGTAGCCCTCAAGCCCTAAAATCACTCACATATAAAACATCACATCTGCAATGAGTCACAAGTCAAGTATGATAATTCATCTGAGCAGGACCGTAGAACACGAGGGACTGAGGCATTGACTCATCTCTCCCAGGAATAACAGACAGGAGTGGTTATTTCTGCTCCTTTATCATTAAATCAGATACTCTAGACTGTTAGTCACCCTTGGGCGTAATGCATGTTTTGTGAGCCGGCATTTAATTGATTGATTTCGGTCCTGACCATGTAGTTTTCTACTTAGACTTGAGCCAAAATAAAAGTCACATAAATATAACCCATTACATAACATGGTATTAACAACATATTGCTTCTACGTCAATAGCATTGTTAGACACATTATACCACAGTCGAATGCCCCAATGAGAGTGTATTATAACGGTCCTCAGGGTGGCATGTCACTGTTTCCAATTTTACCCAGGTTGAACACTGTAAGATGTCAAGTTTAATTACTGATATAATTCAGCCAATCTGAGGAATGCTTGTGCTAAAAGAAAACTAAAAATAGGCAATGGTTGGGTTGATCTGATTCTCCTGAATCCTAGAATCAGCACTTTGTCTCTCCATCTGGATCACATTACCAGGCAACAGCTATTTTCTTTTCTTTTTAATCTGAAACGGGAAATGAAGTTCCAGCACATTGCCAAAGCTCAAAGCATGGTATCGTGTCATGTTGAGTAAAGCTGTAAGAGTGCAGGACCATATAGACCAGGAATCCTTATCATTGTTTGGTTTTCCGCTGCTCTGGCAACATGCCTCTGCTAGCGACCACAACCCACAACCCCTGCCCACGCCCTCAGCTTCCAGCTAGGTGCTCTACGGGATTGGGTCACTTGAGTACCAACAGGATATTACAGAAGCTTCTGAAATCAAGGGATGCATGTGGTAATAACACACTGCAATGACTTTAAATAGATGCATACATTGTTATAACATTCTTGATTCTTCTTAAGTAACTTGTACATTTTATGAGAGCCAAATAAAATGGTTGAGTTCATTACATTATATGTCCCACCCGTGCTGTCACCCTACAGATAATGGGGATCTATCAGGTGATGGATAGAGATGTAATTGTCAACTAATGTTCAATGATACTGCGTTTAATGTGTGTGAGTTCATGTAATTTGAGGATATTACTGAAAAGCAGCAGGCGGATTTGGCTGAGGGCCAGTATGAGGGTAGCCTGTGTCTGCTGAGGCCTTGGCTGCCATTGCAGGGCAGGCCCAGGCAGACTGAGTTGTGTGGCTGTGTTGACTTTATGGACAGCCATCTCTCACCACCACAGTTAAAAACTAATTACTACCAGGCATAAGCAGTAGCCTTTATGGGCGTACCAACCTCTGTCGTCCAGAGCGCAGCCACAGGGAGTGACAGCATGGACCATGTTGGGAGCGCTGATTGCCCTGAATATTATTATTGCTTATTTAACTCTTTTTGTATATGGAACAACGCCTTCATAACCTTTTTAAAAGAGCTGTTTTCAAAATCTGCTTTCCCTCAAGCAAAAGAGGGACTGCAAACCAAAACAAAAGGAGTCGCCCTACAGCTCTCAAATCTGTAACTTATTTTGCCAGCCCTCACCCAAACAAAAAGTATACAGTATTCTTGTATCGTATTTTTGGATGCCTTTGAAAAGGAGTCCATTCAACAATTTTGGAAAACCACTGTTTCAGAAAAGGGGAAAAGGAATGGGAATTTCCCCTTCCTGATAAATGACAAGCAGCTGATAGCAGGCGGGGAGTGAGTCAGGCTCAGCATTTTACACCTCAGTGCACTTCAGACATAGTTCAGACATGTTGGGGCAGGCAATTATCCTTTTATGTGTTCGCTGGGGTTTGAACTTACTTTACTGTATGTGATGCTGCTGGGGTTTGAATCTGCGTAGCCAAAGATAAATGCAGTGTTTCCCTACAGGACATAATCCTGCATCATATTTGGTTGGACACACTATCATTTCCTGTAATGTAGCAAAACAACTTAAGCCACACCACCGTTGGTTACACATCTGTTGATGACTGATGATTTTGAAAAACACAAACTCAATATAAAAGTACTGTCTGACAAAGCAGTCACCATTTCCACAAGTGACCTTTTTATAAAAACTGAATTCACATCGTTTAATTATAACGTATCGTTGCTGTCTGGTGAAAATGTTGATTTTTATGTTATAACTTAAATTGAAGGATCACATGCTCCTCTATGTCTTGAGGAAATTCCACAACAGTTGGTTTTATGAAACGTTTTCAAAAGAGAATAAACTGATAAATAAAAAAGCTAAAAACAAGGCTGTTTTTTTCCATTCCTGAAAAGCTGCCATTTTGGAGATACAAGGTTTCCACCCAGTGACAACAGTGGTATGTTGAAATTCATTCTTGATTCATGAGTGAGTCTCTCTCAGAGCTAAGGGAAATGGAAAAACACATTACTGGAGATGTAATAAAAAAAAAAACCTGGAGCTGCTCCATTGACAAAGAATGGAACATTTGTTGACCCAATGGCAGCGTCCAGGTGACTTTATGGGGATGCAGGAACATTTTCAGGTTCATACTGTACCTGACGACAATGACATAAACATTGTTTGGAGTTCAAGAAAGTTCAACAAAACATTTTATGAGTCTGCAGAGCTAACTCTCTCAACCTAGTTCCGTGATCTAATTCAGGATATGTCTTGAGGATGTGTCCTCAAGACTAATTTAATTAGTTTCTTTCAAGGAGCCAAGGAGTTTTTTTGTACTGCCATCAAAGGATTTCAAATGTAAGTCTATGGACGGTGTACTGACCGTCAGGACCTGTGGGAAAAGTTTAATGAAGGAGCCATCTGTGACCCTGGTACCTCTATCAGAAAGCCAGAACACCAGTGAGTCCTCCTGGCACTGCTGTTTTAATCCAACCATACCAAAACATGGTGTACCAGCAGGTGGCACTGAGTCACTAGTATGGTCAAATGAGCCCAGCAGAGAGTGATGAATGGGTAGTATAGGGAATTACTGAGGAAAAATAAGGAAAACCTGGATAGCTGTATATTTAGGAAATCTGGCACCTAGGCCTGGAAGAGATTCATACTGCTAATAAAACACAAAAGCATCCGTGTTCAGTCTGCTCCTTTTTAAATACAATAGTATGATTCATTCCATACATCTTCTATCTCCACCCCGCATTTTACAGCCCTTGCTCCAAGACTGTGTTTTCACAACACCCTCTGGGGCAAAGATTAGTTAAAGATAAAAAAGGAGATAAAATATTAATGCTGCCCTGATTTTGTAAGCTTCTTCGGTGAATAATTGATTGTTGGGAGAAGATGAGTTTGTTTTATTTCCAGCATCCGACTGCTCTTTTTATTGGAGGGCACATGCTCTGAGCCCTTATAACTTGTCAGTCATTATTTCACAGAGTTCCAGTGAGTTTCTGATAGCTGTCGGGAATCGATCATACAGTTCTCCTGTTAAAACCTCTTTCATGTAAATTCACAGCCAAAGAGGATGGTGGAGAGTCAGCTTTGATGTGTAATTGCTTTGCTTTATTGCCACCACTCAGCTCAGTCAATGTTGCATATCATCATACCTTACTATGTTGTGTTCAGTAATGGTCTCCTGGACATCAAGCAGGTGTGAATTTGCATCCTTCTGTTTTTACATCCACCCATTTGGATGCAGCAGTCATGTAGTCTGACACCAACTGGGAATTGATGCTCTCATACTGTCTTGTCATAACACAGATGGGTTGTTGTGTTTCTGACTGTTTCTGTTTCTGACTATATTCTGTAAAGTCACACATGCGAAAACAACACCAACACCTAGATGCCGTATCACACATCTCAGTATCATACTGTGGGGCGTTCCAGTTTCATGTGGCTGTTTTTTTTTTTCTTTCAACCCTCATAGGTGCTGTGCTGGTGGCGTGTTTACAGTCCTTCCCAAACGCTAGAGGAGGGGATGGCATGTTGAGGTGTTCTGACAAGGACCCCTGTTTCCTGGCGCTCAGCAACACCTGGGGCATAACATGCTTGCTTTATTCATGACTCCTGATCAGCTCAGGTAGATCAAAACGCTCCTCCATTTTTAATGCGAAAAGCCCTTCAGTGGGGCAGAAATATTATGCCATGCATTTTCCCCTCAGCCTCCTCCAGTGAAGGGTGGCCTTTGGGGATAGGGTGATCTGTGTTGGTTGGATCGTCAGCTAATGGGCAGAGAAAAATATTGACCGGATGCATGGTTTAAAAAAAGACCACCCTGAAGAAATACTGACCTAGATCAGGTACATTTCACCAGAATGGACTAGGGCAAATACTGTATGTTCCTATATACAGAAACATATGTGTACTATCTCCTTCATTCCCTAACACATTATCAACACATTTTTGCACATTATGAACCATAACATTTATTGAATCTAGGGTTTTTATAAAATCTGAGGTTCCTGCACCGCAAACACGGGTTGGTTTTACTGCATTATGTGGATATAAAGCGGTGGAAAGAGAATTCCCTTTTGTTCCCTCAGGATCTGCGGTTAACACCCACAATTAGCCCCAAGGACAGTAGGTCATAGCAGAGAAAGGTCACCCCTCCTATTCTGTTAGAGATCTCCAGTCTTTTCTTTCCTCTTATTTGTAGTTCTAATCTGAAGTTTCCTTTCACCTGATATCCAATCTTAGCCTGAAACTGAAGGACATTGCCCAGGAAATCTATGATAAAAATAACCTGCAACACTGAATCATTAGGTTTACATGTAAAATACCCCTAACATTGAACCAGGCTGTTTATTTATACAGGCTGGCTGGGAAACACTATATTGCTTCAAGAAACAGGTCAATGTCTGGTGTATTTTGTGTGATATCGATTCTGGAGCAGTCATATCTAAGAGATGAGACTGATGATGAGTTGCGAGATGGAGACCTAACAGACACATAAAGAGAGGCGTGTTAGTGCCTGGTCTCTCCAGGAAGTTTATGTGCCCCCAAATATCAGGAGAATTAATATTCTGAAGGGAGAAACAGACTGTCAGAGCCATGACAACTGAACTCTTATCTTGTATTATTGCACTGAGCCAATAGCTAATGAGAATTTTTTACAGAGCTGCTGAGCTGCAGCAAGGTACCAATACAGTGTTGAGATTTCTTGGGCTTAGTACCGAACGCAGCAGCAAGGCCGTTCACTAAAGAGATGTGACCATATGATCTCTACTTTCTTTACACTGGGTGACTCTAAAGTTTACAATTGATTTAAAATGTGTCAAATTTATCACCTTCAAGACTCTGAAGGTGATTTAATCCCATATGAGCCAAATACATACTAAATACATACATAAAACATAAAACATAAAAAACACACTTTTATAAACTTGCATTTACTTAGTTTCTGCGCTTTTATCTTCTCTTTTATAGTTCATTATTTGTCATTTTATCACTGCTGTTTTTTGTTTTGGTTGTTTTTATTGTTCTCCTCATCTGAAGCACTTTGTAACTATAGAGCACTTTGAAAAGTGCTCTATATGTCTTATAATAAACTGTTGAATTGTCTGAAATAATTACATTTCAGGAAGTTGTGACATGTCCTTTGAAGATGTGGATGTGGATATAAAGCATGACAT
>CABFOQ010001457.1:0-10131 GCA_900660455.1 Gephyroberyx darwinii | reverse complement strand
GAAACTATGCATACAAAAGGGAAAGTGTCTATTTAGAAACGTAGAGCAGTATCGATATGAAGGGCCCCAACATGGCACTTTGTACCTTTTGAGTTTCCTATATGGCAGTGTGACTAATAAAAATATATATATATATTTTAAAATAATTTGTCTGTGGTGGTTTGTTGACATGTTTAATGTGTAACTTCAATTTAATTTCACAAAGTTCATGACATTATACATTTAACTACTCCAAAGAATGAGGTATATTATTATTATTATTATTATTATTATTAAGACAATAATCAATAATCAAAAAGCTGAAATTAATGTTTTTTTTCCCCTTCAGAACAACTTGAAAGGAGCAATACAATACAAAATAAACTAAATAGGAAAATATTTTCAAGTACAAAAATAAAGATTGCCTCATTTTTAAGCAAAGGTAAATTGAAGCGATGAGCAAAACAATGACAAAAGATCAATGCTCAAAAGATTCAGAACAGAAAATTCACAAGGCATAAGCCTAACGGTAAATTCTAACACTGTGACCATCTTAGTTCTGTCCTGAACATCCCTTTCAGACAGCAGTGAGAGTGTTTCTGATAACTGTAGGTTGACGACCAAGTCTCACAGTTGAATGGTCATAAAGAGCAGATGCCTGTTTCAGGTTTATAGTTTGTTTCCCCTAAACTTCCAGCTCAAAAGTCACCTGGCCATGACAGGATTGATGTACAGCAGTGCGGTGTTGAAGAGGTTTCTCAGCAGTCGTGGTGCCTGTTCACACACCCCCTTCACCAGGGTGAGTGTGAGGGCTACAATGACTCGCTCCTGGGCTAGGTGTTCCAGCCCGAAACACTGGCTCTGGCTCTGCCTCACCACCCACTCCACCTCCAGGGTAAGGTGATCTTTCCACCGCTGGTGGGCAAAAAAGCACACAACAGGCAGGTTAAGGGGATTCATACCACAGAAACATTTCTTCTGAGGAAAACAAACAACTAATTTAAAATTGGCAGTTTGACATGTTGTTTTCAAACTTTTGTTGACTGGAGGAAGGTAAATAACAGTCATGTTATTGGTGATTGACCTCTTCATCTTATCATTCACCTCTTTTCAAGCCTGTCTATTATAGGACCACTAGCATTTTAACCCCATAAAAATAAGTTTAAGGGAGAAAGCTGTGTTGTTTTTCTTCAAACACAGGCTGCTAGCACTCCGAACATAAGCCTAGACAGATACAGATGCAGTAATACAAACTGCACATGTCAATATGTCACTGCAAGCTCTTGTTGACACAATTACTCAATGTTAGTTATATTCAGATGAAAATAATGAATGACTATATCCCATATCTACAGTAGACAATGAACATGACAGCAGCTACAATGCAGATTCACCTGGATGGGGGCGTTTAACAGTTTCCTGGTCAGGTTCTGAGTAGCCCGAGCCACAACGCTGCTTTCAAGCTGGTCTGCAATCTCAATGAGCCCAGCTGTGACCTCCCTAAGGGCCTCTGCTTCTTCATGGTTCACTAAAGGCAAACGGATATGAACATCATCAGTGTTTAGTCATCCTACAGTTTAAGGCCAGTTTCTGGATTCAACAGAGACGATGGTGGGCAAATACATGTACCCACATAGGAACATACATAAATGAGCCTGTTGTTTCATTACATATAATGTTCCCATAAGACATTGACTCAGATATACTGTATGATAACAAATTTAGCCTCTATAGCATATGTAGCCTAATCTACAGGTGCTGTTCAAATGAGGAAACAAATGAAAACATGTTAGTGAAAAGTGTAGGAACATGGATGTAAGTAAGCCTGCATTGTGTAGTTTTCTTCAGCACTGGTGACAAAACCACAATCTGGGTTTAAGTTAATCAAATCTTGAACTATGGCCACTTCCTGTTTTCAGTTTGAGAACTATTGGACTATGACAGTGTGATTGCTTTCTCTACAACCCACAATGACGTGATGGGCAACTGGTTATTAGAGTATAGGTTTTATGTTATGCTGACACTGCCATATGTTTTTGTACCCTGATAGACTGTAACTTTGCTTAGGCCAAATTAAAAAGTTAAATTAGTTTCAGTAGTGAAAGTGAAACCTAACTTTATAGTCAAGTATATATCAATACAACCAATCTATACTCACCCGGCAAGTGCAGCTCCACTTGAGGCCGAATATCTCCGAAACAGCCTTTGACGCTGCTGGAGAAGTGACCATCAGTTTCAAGCTCCCCGTCGTCAAGGGTGTCTCTCCGGGGGCCATTGGAGTTGATGTCCCGGGTGACATTCAGTTCCCTGCCCAGCGAGTGAAGCTCCTTCTGGAACTCTAAATTTCCACAGTCCGTTTGATAGAGAAAGCTCAGGAAGACCAGGCGAGTGTTTGGTCCACTAGTCGCATTCCCTAAGTAATCCATCGATGATCACTCCCTTCTTTGCTGAAGTTTTAAGTAGGCGAGAACAACAACCGTTAGCTTGACAACACAAGCCAATAATAACGATAGTCACCTATGAAGGTAGACTGTAACTACAGATATCAATATACAGATCTGCTTGTTTCCTGTGGATACAAAAGCCAGACATGAGTAACGTTACAGGTTGAATCTTTCAGAGCGTTGAGAGTTAAGTCCCTATTTTACCATCCTAACAGTCGCTTACCAGGGTAAATAAAACACAGCTAATATCTAACTAAAGAATTTACATTATTGAGAAAAATAGAAAAAGGCTAAAAACTGATTTAAAACAAAACATTCAAGACCATTCACCAAACACGTGCATAGCAACTAAAACACGTTATTATTAATCACATTTGACTGGCTAACTAACAGCTAACTTGGCTAACGTTACAAACCTAACGTTAAGCTAGCTCTCGAGCGTGGGTAGAACACAACACAGCTAACCGGCCAGCTAGTTACAACCTGTATTTGCGGTGCAAATACAGGTTGGATAGGTATTCACATTCAGGAAAGGAACATATAAGTTAATTTCACTCACGTTTGATTCTTCGGGTCTTGACATCAGCAACTTCAATCAAAACGCAAAACACTCCACTGCTCCCTGGTCAACTGGGCTTCGGAGACAGTGGTGGGGAAGTACAAGGAACAAAACAACAAACCCAAGAACTTTCTTCGCAAGGTGGGTCTTCCCACCCTGGCACTACACCAAATAAAGCTGCCTTTGAGTGCTGTCGGAAAAATAAAGCATTACAAGACTACAAACTCGACAAAAACGTAAATACGACTGAGAAAGATCACTTTCAGCGATAACGCATGTGTCATGCTGAGATGTTGCTGAGCGTTTGCGGGAACGCACATATAGTAGTCTTATTTTCTACGGTCTATGGTTATTATTTGACATTCTTTGTTAGTGATTGGTATCAATGTATGTTTCTATGTTCCCACAAATTTTAGTTTTTATGGATTTGTTTCCAATTAAAACAAATTACACTTTATTTCCGACAAAAAAAAGCATTTGAATGCGCGACCAGTCGTATTTATGAGTCAGGAAGTTGGGAGTGGGAACATGCGAGGAACACTTGAAAGCAGCTCAGTGTTTGTCTGTACATGCAATATTGAACGTACTTTCAAGAAGCAGTCGCCAACGAAACCGAAGTACAAAGGTTTATTTTTTTACAAAGGTTGAATGAATCACAAGTCTACGTAGAAAAAATGAAATTGACTTTTCATTGTTTTGGATTCAATGTAATGTAGCTTGTATGTGCAATGGGACCGATGGCCACTGATGTCTCACAGAAGTGTGACACATGTTAGCATATATTACCCTTTGGGCTGCTACAAAGGCAAAACTTATATAATTTAATAATATATTAATGACTGGAAACTAATCTAAGTCGGAAACAAGAATAGCCTAAAACAAGGGTTGGTGGAGAGGTATGGATATGGCTTATTGGAAAAATGACAAAAGACATCGGAATACAAAAGGTTAGTAAATTATCAATGTCATAACAAGTAACCAAGCAGTAATCATGTACAAAAGACATCATAGGATATCCATGATGACTAATGCTGTCACAGTATATCCAGACTGTAATTCCTGTAACCAGTTATGAAGCTGTTCTGCAGCTACAGATAGGAACCTGGAAAGTCCCTCAGTTTGGCTTTGTTTTTCTGGATGTGCAGAGATAAGTGTCAAAAACAAGAGTGGCATAGCTAAATCAAGTTATGAACCGGAACACCATCTGATAAAATGCTTAAAATGTTTATTTACAGTAAAAAAAAAAACACAACAAAAAAGTCCCCAATTATTCATGTTCAGTACAGTTGCCTGCAGCAGTTACCAGTGATCATAATTATCACCTGACAACAGTATTTGGATCAGATCAGTCCTTAAAAACCAGTGACATCCAACACTTTCCTGTATATACGTTTCCTTTTGGGGAGTCTGGTTAAAGTGCCTCTTAATATGGCACTTACGCAGGATTTTGGGTTACTGTCCTGCCTGATAAAATAAAAAAATTGGTCGCAGAGGAGAACTGTCACATCATGCGAGACCAAAAGATAGGCATATAGGCCAAACAATGACTCATCAGACTCCATACCCTAGGCAGCCAAAGCTCACAGATCGGGCAGTGTTCCTTCCAACAAGCCTCCTTCCCGTTCTGTTTGCAGACCCTGTCTTAGTAGATGGCTGCAGCCCAGCGGGAAGGGCCTGCTGTGGAGACAGAGCTGCCAAACGAGCCTCCTTGAGCTCTCTGTGGAAAGGAAATTGATGGACTGAGTTGTTTTCAAAAGTGTTTACATGTGAGAATTAATATGAGGACCAATTTAATAACAAAGAGATGGAAACGGCAAGGAAAGATGGGCGTCAATAGGATAGGATAGGAGTGAATTGGTATCGAGGGTTGCATAAAAGCCATCAGAGAATTTGTTTTCCCATTAAATTTAGAACTGCACCACCTGCTGGTCATATCTATGCCAGTCAATCTAGGGGTATAACCGCAGGGGTATAACCCCCCTATTCAGTATTGTTTTCTTACAATGAGGGAGGACGGCACCTCCTGGGTTCCCATACAATTTGAAGCAATATTTCACAAAAAAGGGTCATATTAATGCCATGTTCAGTTTTGACTTAAAAAAACCCCACAACCTTCATGATTACTACACTCCAGGTGTGTAAAACCAATTTCTCAGTGCGGTTGACTAATAGTCAAAATAGGAACTTCGCTTAAGACTGAACAATCAGTGTGCAACATATACAAACTCTGGATATATTCTGGACCTCTTGTTAGAAGATTTACACCAAATATTATGCAAAATTCAAATGGGGGCTCCATGTCAGTGAGTGTTTAGCCCTTCACAGTAACATTAGAACAGAGATGGAGTTTCCTTCTATGGTGGTCAGCACAAATTTCCATTTCTGGACAATAAAGGCTTCCACTGTATCATTTGATAGATGTTATCACTGTAAAGCTTGCTGTGAGTCAAAACCTAATCTCGTAAAATTCCCATATATCTCGATGCCTGCGAGCATTAAATCTTTATGTGGCTTAAATGACCCTATATTATCCGTTCTCACTTCTCAAGCATGGCTGTCCTGAACTTCTCCACATTGAGCTCTCTGCGTAGCTGAGCCGCCAGCCTCCCAGTCCTCTCCTCCCTCAGGACTGTGTGCTTGCACAGCTCCCTGGCAGAAGGGCGTTTTGTTGGCTCTGGATCCAGCAACAACTGACACAAAGACAAGCAATCAGCAAGCTATCCGAGCAACAACAATGCATATCAATAGGTTTTTGTTGCTATACAACCGGCTATTCATACTGCTGGCAGCAACAAAAAAAAGGGAGTACCTGAAGGAGGCTTCTGAAGGGAGGTGAGAGGTCCTGTGGCAGGTTGGGTAGCTGACCCTTTCTAAGGCTGTGCCACTCATCTCCGTTCTGAGGCAGAGGAGCAGCCCCAGCTGCCAGCAGCACAGTGAGGCCCAGGGCAAAGATGTCTGCCTTGGGGAGATGGCTGTAATCCTGATGAACAGAGCGATGGCATAAATGGCATAAGCCATCCAAAAGCAAGCTGGCTCTATGAACTTTATATTTCATACATAAGCCTACTGTGAGCTGTAACTACCTCAGAGCCTATTTTTAATACTTAATTAGGACTTTCTTCTTTAACTTTACCTCATGCAGGACCTCACTGGCCAGAAAGCGGCTGTCCCCCTCCTCCACTTGAGGACTGTTGGTAGACGTCACATGACCCAGGTCCCCTGCAGAAAACGCCAAGCATCAAGAGAATGACACAGAACCACCAAGTAAGGAAATACTTCATGCAACATGAAACGGGATATACCAATTTTATAAACGACTCCTGCTGAAGAGCCTCCATCTTCCTCCTCCTCACTCTCCCCATCACCTGCTGCACTTTTGCTCGGCGGCTGGCAGATGAATATATTACCTACAGACAGTTCAGGCATGCAGAGCCTTTGTTTAGATTGCAACAAAACAAAACAAGGGAATACAGGTGAAAACTTACTGGGGGGAAAAAAAAGATGAAGAGACTTACTGGGTTTGATGTCAAGGTGCACGAGGCCTGAGCTGTGGATGTATTTTAGGCCCAAAGAGACTTGCAGGAGCAGGTCTTTCAACTCCGCCTCCGAAAACAGCTCCCCCTGCACCTCCTTCTTCACAATGGCGTCATAGAGACTTCCGCCTGGGCCACACAAAGGGTGCCATGGCTTAGACAATACCCAAACTACACCATTCAGTCTAGCTCACCAGAAGACATTCATAATTTATCAGTTCATTTAAAATCGTCTCTCACCGCTCTTCTGATAGCACCCTGCAACTTACCATCACAGTACTCATTCTGAATAATCATGTGATCATCCTCAGCCCATGCTGAATAATAGCGAACGACATGTGGATGATGTCCAAGAACAGCATGCGCATACACTTCCTTAAGTGCCAGCTGCCTGAGAGGGCATAAAATATATTCAGTGTTAAATCTTGCCAATTCTTATCAGGTACTGCATCAGTCTCCTTTTAGCACCCATTTTCATTACGGCATGGGGTGTCACATGAATGCTCATTATTGCTAAATCAAAAACTGTGATGGATCTGTTCAAGTTGGAGGGGCACTGTCTTATGATTTGGCAGAGGGACCCCCATGCTGTTGACTCACTCGTTGGCAGAGCCTGCAAGGGGTCGCCGAGAGCGTTTAATGGCATACAAGCAGCCATCCAGCCTCTTCACACACTTGAAGACTGCTCCAAACTCCCCCGCGCCAATGCGCTCCAGCTCCAGGAATTCACTCTCATACCGCGACAGCATGAAGGCTTGGACAGCCCGCCTCTGCCAAATAAACAGATGGAGGGCCTTGTGATGAAAAATAAAAAAATAAAAAAATAAAAGAATTTCTAAAGACGGAGAAGACGTCACAGAGTTGTCTCGGGTTTAACGGCAGTCATAATCACTATTTCTTTGTGATGTGTCACCATGTATGGTAATACTTCTACAAGCAAAGTGATGTACGTGACAGCTCTTTTCTCCAGAGATTCCTTGGAGAAATCCCGGAAGTAGCACTGAATGGCAACACTATTTTAGACAATACAGGAACTGTGGAGGCAGCCAAAGATGACAAAGCCTGATGATGAAATCAGATCTAAGCATCTGAGAGAGAAGCTTTTCACCAGAAAGCACTGATAAAAATAGTTTTACCTTTGGTGGGAGATATGCTTCATCATCCTCCTCAGATGACGTTAGGCTGTGTTTCAATCTGAGAGAAGAAATTGAGCGTGAATCTCACGGGCAGCAGAGCCCACACAAACTGCTTATACTCGGATAGAAGAATAGAACTGTATTACTCAGGAGTACAAAGGTCATGACTATTCGTAAAAGGCTCTGAAAACAGAAATTTATCTAGTACTTAAATCATTTCAATATCCTACCACGTGTAATAAAACCAATTTCAACCCTTAAACATCTACCAGCCAATAAGTGAAAGAAACCCTCCTGACCATGGCGAGAGAAATACTTGGGTGTATAGTGTCTGTTGTTTAAAAAGAGCTCTTATTTTGATACCTATATTATCATATAACTGGACTACTTGTATTGCAATTGCCCTATGTATGTTGATTATGTGATCTTGGTAAATAAAATATGTTCAGGCAATTTCCCATACAAGTAGTTCCAACCTGTGCCCATAATCATCGTCATCATCACTCCTACAGCTGTTCCTCTTGTGGTGCTCACTGCTCCCGCGCACAGTGTCAGGGGTGAAGGGGTTCACATTTACAGAAGGTGCGTGGCTGCGACACTGGGTGAGGGTCGCGAAACACAGGGTCCTCTGACTGCGACTGATCTTAGTGCTGGAGCAAGGCTGGGACGACCTGGACAGCAGACTCTACAGGGGAGAAGGATTGCATATCCTTCAGACGACTGAAGTAGAATTGGTGTACTTATGAGATTCATCCAAGAGCACAGAGGCACACTAATAACACGAAACAAATTGATGAACAGTGGATGTACAATATGATTCGCACGCCACCTTGGGTGTGTTGGGAGAGTCACAGAGCCTCAGCTTCCTCCAGGCAGCATAGGGTATGGGGTTGGTGGACTGCAAGGATGGGGACAGGGCGATGCTTCTACTGCGGTGGCGTTGCACCCTGGGTGTCCTGCACTCAGAGCTTGGGCTTTGGATGCTGGAGATTGCAGAGGCGCAGTCATCCGAGCTGTTGTCACTGCTGCTTCCATCATCTCCACAGCTAGAGAAGTCCAGCTGCTGGGCGATCCCGTCAAACAACATCGCCATGCTTGGGGCCTGACTTGTGGAAAAGGCTCAAGGTTAATACTGCTAGTGCAATATGGCCAGATTAAAAAAAACAAACATTTGGTCCCAATGGTTGGTTACAGCCTTTAATGGCAGAGAACTATAGTAATCCAATGTTACATTTTAGGATGATAGTACACATACATACTAAACTAAACACTCCCTGCAGGAATATTATGGTGATACCATAGCAGATGAAAAATAGTGTAATCTCTCTCTCTATATATAGCACAAGGTCACTATAAAATCACTACTAAGTACCAACAGTCCCTATAGGAATATTATATTGATGTATCATTAGGGGCCCTCTGCCAACCAAATCACGTGAGGGCGTGTGAAATGCAGCAGTCCTGTGATACTGTGTTTATAGCTCAAAAGGCGCTCAATAGCAACGCCATACATGACATAACAGCAGTGTAGGTTTCAGTTTCGAGGAATCTCATCCTAATTTAAGTTCTAGCCGTGTACTCACGAACAAATGGCTTCCCACACCACCACGCTTGAATGTCGCGCCGCGTATGTAAATGACTTCCTGTTTAAATAAATTATGCCTCCGGTTTAACAGATACAGCTCTCCGATTGGCCGGAAGATATATAATTCATAAGCGACACACCTGACTTAAAAGGTGTAGCTGATAACAAAAACAACATTTATTATTTTTTTTTATCTCGAGCGTACTACACACTTTGATTTTTTTATAACTTTTTTTGCCACGTCACTTCAGGGGCTTCGTAATCCTAAAATGATTGTTGTTGTTTGTCGTCAGTTGATTTGAGGAGAATGGACGATAGAGAGGCACATATATCGATTGCACAGACAACCTTAACGAAAAGAACTATGGTAATCTAATTTTAAAATTTAGAAGGAAACTATATAAATATCACAGCAAAACTATAGGTCCCTGTAGGAAAGTGGGAATATGATGGCGATGGTAGGACCACTATAAACTCACTGTTGAGTACAACATACACACTATAAATCACTACAGGAATACTATAAGATTATTGTGGGGATATTATAGTGATTTCCGTTGAGGAACAAGAAATATGCTACCAAAAATGAGGCCATGGTGAAATATTAATAATCCCACGTGGGCGGAAGTCTGCGACGTCATCAAAACAGTGAAGCAGGAGGAGGAAGAGCAGCCCGTCAGTGGATGTGACACGCTTACAAATAGATAGAAACCCCCGAGAGCAGCAGGAAAACATGATCTAGTCCAAGGAGTGTATTTAGCAAGCTCGATTCGGCTGGACATTCTGAGTTTTTTGTTGTCTCCCTTTCGGAGTCCGCGGCGGCAGCAGTACCATGGTGGAGCAGTCGGATCGAGCTCCGCTGCTGGACTGGGAGGAGATCCCACCGGCCGAACAG
>CABFOQ010001456.1:12613-29895 GCA_900660455.1 Gephyroberyx darwinii | reverse complement strand
AATTGAGGGCATCACGGAGCTCAGAGTACTTCCATGGGAACATTTCTTCCTTTTTTTTCTCCCTCTTCCCTTCAGTCATTTTGGAGTACGCGCTGTACACAAACACACGCCCACATGTAAACACTGGCTCCTACTTAAGAGGGTGTCAGAGCTTGTGCGTGAACAAACAGACAGACAGGCAGACACACATACAGTGTGCGTACACACACACACACACTCACATACACACACGTATGCATGGGCACACACACGCACACACACACACACACACTCACACAGAGATTATCAAGTGCATCCAGGGTTGCATATTAAAGCCAGGTATGACATCATGCCACATTTGAACTTCACCATAGCACCTTCACTTACATTACATTACACTTGCATTTAATAACCTTTAACCAATATCAACCCTTCATGTAAAGTCAGCTTTTATGTGTGTTGAGAGCAAACTATTTTCACTGCACGCATGGCTGCCACCCCTGACAGATTTATACACGCGTGAACCCACCCTTGAAGGAATGATGTCGCTCTGTAAAGATGAGTTATCGCTTCTTCTTGTTTAGTTTTGCATTTTTGTCTCGTCAGCAAACCTAAAATAGAAAAACAAATCCTTACTTGAACAAGATATCGACCCAGCAGAGGACGTCGAAGACAGCGAACATGATATAACCACTACATGGGCACTGGCCCGTTGAAAGGCTTCTAATTTGTAGGTTTTCATGTAACTGAGGGATACCAAACAATAGAGAGATTTATTACACGCAACACCCTTTTGAACCTACTTCGTGAATTGTGATCCCATTGTGCAATTCTGCGGATTGGACACATTCTGCTTTGAGATCATAGTGTAATTCGACATGCCCTCATAAACATGGTATGCTGCTGAGAGGCTATCACACACGTTTGGTGTTGAATGGCGACTGAGGACAAACATCTGTTGATGTTATTTAGAGACTGGACACACCTTCTGTTAACGGACGATTTAACTGTGATGTGGGTCCAAACTGGACAGTGACAGACACACACACAGGCCAATGCACACACACACACACACACATGCACACACACACACACACACACACAGACAGACACAATGAAAAAAATGATATTTTGCAGACAGTCTAAAACATTCGTCCAGCTAGCATTACTCAATCATGACACCCACCTATGATGCACACACACCCACCCACCAATGACAGTATTGCACAACAGTCCACTGTTTCTCAGTCATTATTCTTAACCGAGTCATCAGTGATCTAAAAATGTTAAGCATTTTGAGTATCATTTTTGCATCTGCCTAATATCATATAGGCCAATCAGCAACAACATCCTGGCTAAATCTTTTGAATTAAAACACCCCGTCCCAAAGACCGACATCACTCATCCCCAGGGTGAAGCCCACCATCTCAGACACATACTCTCATCATATCATAAATAATTATGTCATTTATTGCCAATTACGTCATTTGATGTTGACTAAGTTAGATGTATTGTGATAATCAGAGATATTTACTTATTTTCATTTCCTGCATGGATAGCTGCAGTCCCAAGTGGGGTTCATATCATTCTAGACGGTTATTGAATTAGTGTCAACTAACATTAGTTAGCCATTAGACCGCTGTCCAAAGGCAGGCAACAATATGTGAGCTGTTTTCCTTTCCGTAGCCTTGAGTAAAAGAAATGTTTTTAAATGATGTTGGCACCTCACTGGGGAGCAATTACTTTTATTGTTAACATTGCATTTACTTTTACATACTACAGATAAAATAAAAGCAATCAAAAGAAGAAATAAAACATCATGCAGTAGAGGTCAGGAGCCAGAAGGCTTGTGAGTGAGATGTCACAATAAATGAAAAAAATTAAATAGAACAGTAATAAAAACATTATAAGAAGTGGTAGTAGTAGCACAAATATAAAAACCACAAAGACCCCTAGTAAACCCTTAGCACGATGAATAAAACCCTGCTTGTACCAGAAGTAGAATACTTGAACTAAGGAACCGTCTATCATCAATACAGAATCACATCAATACATGACTGCTTTTAAATTAGTATTATTATTATTAGTAAAAATAAAAATAATATCAATGCATTCCTAGTTACAGCAAAGATCTGGGCTGGCTGTATAGAGACATACACAAACACTCCAATTTGTCGCCTCGCTGTTCGGCAACCATCACTTATGGCACGTGGTGAGCCTGCCAGATGTCCTGTATTAAAAAGGTGGAGGCAGTTTGGCCCCAACTAGCAAGACATCAAGCTACAGCTATGTGGGCAGGGAGTGGGTGGCACTCAAGAACTGGGCCAGGGCTGGAGGTGAAATGAGCCACAGGTGGTGTTAAAGAGGTGTTAAGGAGACGGCAGCCAGGAGGAGGACAGCAAGATGGATGTGCTCTGACAGTCCGGGTCCAGGAGGGAGGAGAGCTAGAGGTGATGCACGAAGAAAGTCAAAAGCCAGTCTTCTTAACCAGAATCCTTCAACAACTGACTATCTATGGGTGGAGGAGATGGGAGCATATCCTCTGTGGTGGATAAACTTATTTACATTTTAGGCATTTAAAGGGGAAGTAAGTAAGGTTTTCCCTGCCCCATAGCACAGAATGACCAGAATATATCTGTGAGGTTTGATAGGGTTGTTAATATAATAATACCAATGACAACCGATGACTCAACGATTACTTTGGCAGGTGCTGATTTCTGGCTTTCAAAGCTGACTGTCCAGCCCGTACTCTGTTTTGAAACACAGGCTCCCCTGCCATTACAATTTTAAGACACTGCCAACCCCAAACACAGACCCCCACCTACTACCCATGTACTTGCTCAATAATAGAGGAAAGCGCCCAATGTTGAAAGACATTTCAGCTATGAAGGCTAAAATGCCACAAAAAGCACCTTTTCACTAGACGTTTCTGTTGGATCTCTGCTCTAGGTATCTAATTCACTCATCTCTTTACTTGATGCGTGCGTGTGCGTGTGTGTGTGTGTGTGTTGCAGTGGAGGCTCAGGAAGCTCAGGAGGCTCAGGAAGCTCGGTCCAGGTTGCATGTGGGTCCATCTGGTGGGTTTGGCCAGGTGGGATGGCGTGCCGAGAGCCAGAGTGTCACTGGACCGAAGAGAGCAACAAACATACATCACAACACTGTTTGGGTCTGTTGAAAACCTTAGAGAGACAGACAGAGAGACAGATAGACATAGGGAGTCATAAGAAAGACAGGGGAGAGCCAGTGGAGAGAAACAGCTCAACAGGAAATGGATGGGAGAAAAGGGAAAGGGGAGGGTTTGTGTTTCTGAGAGAAGACAGTGTTGACAGATTATGCATACTCATGTATCTCTCTGCCATCTGTACAGCTTATGTTCTTTTAAAATCAGGACAGAGAGACAAAAATAGAGAAAGAGTGTAGCTCCCCTCCAGCGGACAACATGAGGCAGGAGGTCATGTTTAAATACAAGGTGGTTTTAATTCAAGGAATCTCACCAACCCGTGAGAACTGGGTTAAGATAGAGAGAAAAAGAGAGGGAGAGAAAGAGAATAAAATAAAAGCTACAATAAAATGAGTGCATGTAATGTTGTTAATACAAACATTAGCATTCTTAGTCTTTAGCTACAACCCACATTTAGCACATAGCCACATTTTGCTAGCTTATACTTACATACTTAGCTTAACATAAAACACAAAGTACATCACACTTAATTGTGACTTATCTTGTACATTACACGCCCACATTAACTTATCTACGAATTATTATGTACCACATGAAAATACTGTCATATTATGTAATAACAGTGTCGTAACATCGTGGCTAGCAAGCCATTTAAAGTAATAGACCAGCTGGCTAAGCTAGCTGGCTAGGTTAGCCTAGCATAGCATAAAATCCAAGGGCACGTTAAATCAGAAAACTGAACGCTGAAACGCTGAAAGCTCAAACGTAACTCGTGAATCTTGGTAATGCACAGCTGAGTAGCATATAGACATCACCTCCTATGTATATGTTCGATAAGAGACAGGGAGAGACAGAGAGAGCTACATTCACGTGTCGAGGTTCATGGCGGCATGCTAGACAGCAGCTCCCTCCTCCAAAACGATTCAGCTGGAAGCACTAACGTGGGGTAAGACAGCTGTGAACGTCATGCAGCGGCCCATTGCAAAGTGTGACACCAAAACACCGATAAAACACACAAGTTAATGTGGTCCTGTGTAGCTCAGTGGGCAGAGTGTGGGCCTGACCCCAATGAGGCACTCTCTCTCTCCATGTTACAAGTGCTACTGTCACATGCTTTCTCCTTGTCCCAGCTCCGCCACCCCTGGCCAGTGTTGACAGGGACACACCAGGCTTATATAACACATGACCATGTAAACACTATGTCTTTTCCGGCATGTTGATACCAACGTTGATCCACACTAAATCATTTCAAAGCATGCATTGGGCGTACTACTCAATCCTCAAGCCTCAATCTTGGCACATAAGTGTATTTTTAGCCTGCGGTCTCACCAACTCCACACAGCCCATACTCCTGACCATCTTCTTGATAAAAAGACATGAAATATGGTGTGTTCCTAATGCAAAACATACTCTCTGGGCGTGCAGCGATGCCCCCCACCCCACCTCCTTTCTCCTTCTGCATACTCTATTCTTGGAGAGAAAAACATCTTCCATTTCAAAATGAGCATCTATTGGTGCCTTGAAACATGGTTCTCCAGTGAACTTCTCTGAGTGAAGCTAGGGTTCAATCGTCAGGCCAGAGTATTTATTAAGCCACATCTGGGATTGTCATTACAGAGTTGAAGCATTGGTGAGAGGGGAAGGGGATGTGAGTGAGCGGTGGGGTAGATGAGGGAATAGAGAGGAGCAAGGGGATGAAATGGAGGGAAAGATAAATTCGGAAGATCCTGTTTTTGTGTCAAGGTACCATGCTAGGGACGAGTATAGGGAGTGTGAATCCACATTTCAGTATAAAGTGTTTCAAAAAGAAAAGTGAAGTTTCATAAAGTGTTCATAAAGCAAGTTGGGGGAAAATGTGACCTAAAATTCACTGTTCAACAGTTGAAAAATGCAGACTGCACCCTTATAACATTCAGCATTTTATAAATAAAGGTCCAAAAATAAGCAATAACGACAAGAAATCATAGCGGGTGCCTTTCACTTGTTCAAATGGTGGATGTTCCCTTATGGAACAAAACTCCTCACATGGACGACGGTATTTCTCAATAGCTCTAGTCTTTCAATACAACTGAAAATTAAGGGTGGGTTTAACTACTGTATGAAAACATGGCATGCAGAATGTTCTCTCTAGACATCTGGTCCTAACATATAAAACTCAGGGACAGTGTGTTTTATTTGTAGCCATGACCGACACAGCACCAAAACAGTCAAGAAGCAACACTGTCCACAGCTGTAGAGGTCTCGAGTCTAGCCACCCTACAGAGACAATGAAATGTATCCTTGGAATCTGGTCTCTTTCTCGCTCTGTGTGTGTGTGTATGTGGGGGTGTGGGTGTGTGTGTGTGTGTGTGTGTGTGTGTGTGTGTGTACCCTGTTCTTTCCCAGTCGCCTGGAATCACATGAAAGTGGACGTAAGAAGTCCAGCTTCCTGTGTTTGGTGGGTCCAAGGACATGCTGAGTATTTGAAAGGAACTGCAGAGGAAAAGACAAAGCCACCATAGGTTAGGGGTAATGCTACGAAATACCATGAAAAGCGAGGTCAATCTCATATTCAGATGTCATGTAATGGTGAACAAAGTGTAAGTTTACAACAAAGTGTAAAAGGTTCTTCTAGAGCAAAGAGCCTGTGTACGATTCTTCCTTTTGAAGCATGCTTGTCTTTCCAGACCTACTGGAGTCCCTCTTCATGTATTTACCTACCACATTAATCCTGCAATTCCTCCTTGAATGTTACACAGTGGAACCAAGGAGACTTTGCAGCTAGATCAGAAATTTCAGTGATGGAGGTCCACCAGCGAAGTTGTGAATGTGCATCCATACAGTCACGTTAAAGCTAGCTAAGCTAATTTAGCAAAGAAATTAATGTCACAGTTAACTCTACTAGTAACCAGCTATGGTATTAAATTTACTTTTTAAAGAGGGCATTTTTTGACGCACTTGATTTGATTTTTAGGGGCATTATTTGTCCCCTCATTTCTAATTTCAAAGGCATTTTATGAACTTTGAAGGACATTTTTGCTCTGAGTCCTCGTTCATTTCTGACCCTGCTTGTAACTTGTTACCGGCCACCTAATATTGCAACAGCTATTGTTCAAATTAGATGTATGAACAACAAGACACTGACAGTTAGTTGACCACATATTATGGTTTGCTAGCTAACTAACAAGATCTAAACACAGATGTATCAGATGTATCAGCGAAGAGAGCCAAGCTCTAAATTTAGAAATGCCATCGGCTGTTCACAGCATTGTTTGTCAAGAGCTGTGGACCTCCAACATGGCTGCCAGAGGGCGCCTTTACTCTGGTGTCTCTCCAACTACTTACCATTCCTTGTAACTTCTGACAGCTAAAAAGTAACTCCAACCAATACTTTTGGGAGTGAAAGTGCAGCAGTAGTTTAGCAAGCATGCAGTGGGACTTTATCTGTGTCAATCTGTACCAAGTGATGAGAGAGAATCCATTTCTAACCTGCAAAAAACATTTGTGGAATAAAAGGTTGATTTTACAGTAAAGGCCTTCCACCTGTCACAATTAAATGACTGTCTTCCCCTTTCACGTTAGCACTGATGAAGGACCCTCCTGTTCCCTTACTTTCACAGCTGCATCCAATTAATCAATTTCCCCACTTTCCTGTAACATTTGAATCATGATAGTATGTTTATTTCCAGTAACACTCTCTAAATATATCAACTTCCTTAAAAATGTTCTTGTTTATCAACAGCTTGACAGAAATAGTGAAAATGATGCACTATCACTGTCCCAATAGACATTTTTAAGTGGGCTTGGTTAGCAGTTAGCTATGTTGCTACAAGATCATTGCAACAATAGCTGCTTTCATGATTCACAACAATTCTGTAGTGGTATAAGTAAAGACAACAGGGAGTCTAGTTCTTTTAATGCATATGGTATTGAAGAATAGTCCAACTGAGAGTCCAACCGACCCTCCTCTTAGATCTTACAAGTGGAAAATCTTGGCAGGGAATGTGAATGAAGGGCCTCCCCTCCTGCAAGGGTTAGCATCAAGGTGCCCTTGAGCAAGGCACTTAAGCCACAGCTGGTCTAGTGGTGTTCAGTGACCAGTAGAAGAAGACTGTGGTTATACGGGGTAGCGCCCATGTTTTAATGTGTATGTATGTAACTGTACAAATGAGCAGGGTGGTGCTGAAAAAGAGCATGCATGCTCAGCAGTCTTTCCCTGGATAAATAAAGGTTTGAAAAAAAGCGAGTAGACGGTATATAGCCCTGCTTTTGGGTGATGACAGAAGTCTGAAATCTGGTTGGTGTCTATCTGATTCCTACACAGCACCCAGACCAGGCCACCCATGCTTTTCGCACATTGCTGGTCCATGTATGAAACTTCTTCAAAAGAAAAGAGTGGAAAGAGAAACCAATTATAGCTTGAGCGATTTCTCCAGCACCTATTCAAATAATCACAATGGTAGCTGTGGAAAACTTGAGGCTCTTTCACGGCAGTACTTAGTTAATTATCGGTCAGTTCTGCAACCAGAGTGTTTAACTGAGTCTTAATGAAAGCAGCTATGTTTCACAAAATACAGATAAAATACAAAATAACACTATATCGAGCATGTATTGCTGTTATTACAAAATCCTAAAGATGTCAGAAAAGAAAATATCTTAAGATTACTCATAATTTTAACAGGAACCCACAATAACCTTTTATACTTTTATACCAGCAATCATTTTAGAGAAGCCATTTCTTTCAAATGGTGGAAATGTTATTCTGAAATGAAACTCTTCAATTACAACAAATGAGTCATTCAGACTGAAATAAATAAATAAATATAGGCTTTGTAATATTTATTGTCATTGTAACTGTGTACTGAAGCCAAAACACAGCAATTGCATTACATCCTGGCAGTTCCACCCTGAAACCTGAGAGAGGCCCTGAGATGAGATTTGATCGAAATGCAGATGACCATAATTATGTCTTAGCATGTGGCAGCTCTGGTCAGACGGGATTTTGTTGCAGTGTGGTCATGCAACGGTCAGTCAAACACAACTCTGAAGCCAGTGCAAACAAACACAATAGACAGCTAAGAGAGTAAAATACGGAGAGACAGAAATTGACCATCCTAACGGGGAATACCACTCAATTAAGTCAAGAATGTTTTTCTCTACTTTAGGACATAGAAAAGCACTATCGATATCTTTGAACATGAACAACTCTAGCTAGAAAACAGAACCTGGGATGTTATCAAGATGTTAACTCTGGAGCGACTTCATGCAAAACGTACCGGGAAAGATAGGAAAGAAAAACAAGAGAGATTTTCTGGGCATCAGGATACATTTTCCACTTCAGCTGAGCTGAAGCTGAGACATTCTGTAGGTTCACAGGACCAGTCTCCTATTCATTGTCTATGAGCAGCTCCAGCTCTTTAATCTTGACGACATCACAGATTTGAAAACGTATGTTCTTGTTTTTGGCTTTGAGAGAAAGTTGTTCATCTTCAGAAATATACATGCGACTGTCCTGGACTGTAGCATTCCCCTTTAAATGCAGAAAATGAGGAAATCATCTATTGTCACTACTATTAAATTGTTTTGACATTTCTTTTCTCTGGAAAAAGTGAAGCTCCTATTATAAACTGGCCATAGACAGTTGGACACCAGGGCTGCTCCAACATGGTATCGCCCCTCTTCATCATCATCAAGATATAGAGTCAGAGCCAACATTTGATTAGGGATAAATGATAATGGTTGCTTTCACGGACAGTTGGGACCACAAACATATAGTAGAAGCCCAGGATGTGATGAGGAAAAGTTATTTGGCCAGGTCACTCAAGATTTCATTGGACAAAGCCGCAGCCAAAAAAGGGTGATAATTGTCTTGCGAGGGAGAGATCGTAACTTTCCTATCATTGATGACACCCATGGGTTGTCTGTCTTAAATTGAAATAATCCTTTGAGGTCCAAGGCCAAGACATTTGACTCCCACTGTCTCATACATCCTGGACAAAAAAACCCCTGAATGATCCACTGGGGTCTTCTTCTTCTTCTTCTTCTTCTTCTTCTTCTTCTTCCCCAATTAGACGGAACACCCAATTGTGTTACTTTTTTCCTATGTTTAAAAACTGGGTCACTAGTTTTGTTTTCATCATGTACTCCTTTAGGGTTTGGGCTCATGTTACAACACAGGGCAAAACAATATCTATCCCCAGGCAAGAGCAAGCGAGAGATTACCAGAAAAAAAAGGTTTCATGTGTGCCATTCAACACGTGTAATACACGTTTTGGCAAGCAGTGAGAGACTTTGAACAATCATGTCAGTGACACACTACAAAGTCTTTAAACCGTAGAGGCTCTGTATGGGGTTTTCATGCTTGCTCTCCAACAGCCGTACACTAACATCGGAGCTTGCTAGTATGCTGGTACCTCCATTCAACATGACAATCTAAATATACTGAGACAATATTTACACAGGCCTTATCTGCTAGCCTGTCTAACACAGGCAGCTTGTGGCTTTATGTCAGCTGCACTCGCATTGCCCTCCCTGAAGATAACGTCTCTTCACTTATATAAGGCATATATATGTGACCTAAGTTGACCCAGGGTTATACAGTTAACCCAAATTCATAAAGCAGACACAATGAATATTTTTCAGACATAACTTGAGTCCAAAATCTATCAAAGAACCCCCCCCACACACACACACACTCACACACACATACACACACACACACACACACACACACACACACACACACACACACACACAAACATGGACACTATTCCCCTCCAAAATCATTGTGCAGGGAGGCCTGAACGAGTCCCGCTCCCTTCCCACAGGTTTTAAGGTGAAGCCAAGGAAGGCCCAGCAACAGGCCTCGTAACTTCAGAGCTGCTGACAGAATGTTGGCCTGGCCAGTCGGTCCTCTGCTGGAGTCCAGCAGTCCAGATCCGAGAACGGTCCAGAGCTCTGCTTAACAGGCTGCGGCCTGCCAGTAGACCACGGCTGGGTTTGAAGAAGTGATGGTCTCAGAGAGCCCATCTCAAGGTTGAGATCAATGGGATAACCTCATGGCCTTTACTCAGAAGGAGTCCCATAATATCAGTGATGATTGATCGTAAATTCGTCAGTGTAGCATATTAAATACGTTTAGTATTGTATGGTTTCACAAACTGTGCTGTAGCTACAACCCATAAAGTGTTGTTTACCTCAGGGTACTGAGTAACGGGTTGGTAAGGTCAGACCACTAAGGCTTATTAATCTGTCTTAAGTGCTATTAAGAGCCAATTTCTGTGTGAACGCACTGCATCTGAACCTGGAGCATGGATCTAGAGTAATCTAATCTCTAATCTCTAAATCGTGTGAGCCATTAATAAGAAGTGAAAAGTAGAGGCCGAGCCAATAAGTAACAAGTCTTGAAATTAAAGTAGACAGTCCTGAGTTTTTAATAACTATGGGAAAAAGTTAAAGTTAATGGAAGGAAATTGAACCCTGCCTAAGCCCCCTTTGGTGGTATTTGGCAGAGAAAGAGAAAATTATTTAGCTGTTGGAGGGTTTTGGCAGAGAAACCAAAAATAGACTTACATTATAATGAGAAATTGATTAGATTATAAAGTTGTGGGTCTGTGTGAAATGCTGAGACACTTTTGTAAAAGCAGTTTATAATTAGTTTTATTGCAAAAAGTTTTATGCAGCTTTAATGAAGTTCTGCGAGGTTACGGAGGATATTCACAGTGTGCCTTATGTGTGAATGTTAAAGATAATATCTGACTTCAAATATTTTCCCTGAATCACCCACTCTCTGATTCAAAAGGATGGGCAGAATAAAGGACAAACAGAGTGCAAGACCATAAGACCTTTTCATGCAACTCTAAGAGCTCTAAAGTATGGAGGAGTTACCTCAGCATTTTTGCTTTAATAACATGGGAACATCTTGCTTCCAGGAAACATTTTGTTTGTTTGTTACCCTGGGTTCCTGGACGCTGCATGTGTTCCCAATCCGAAAGTGTATCATCACAGACCTTTCAGATTTGAACAGTACATCAAACTGGCTATTGTTACTACTGTTACTACGTCAACTCACAATGCTTCAAGCCAAAGAAAATGCCATTTCTCCTGTGCACCTGTGAAGGGTCACCTGAATCGGGACCAGGGTGCATATCTGTTACACTGCGGCCAGTTTCTCCACGGAGCAGATTGGATAGGAATGATCTCAACCTTTATAACTAATGAGTGCTTTTACATTTTAACAATTTAGCTGACACTAACATGCAAGGAAATGCAAGGGAAATAAATAAGAAAAATACAATTAAAGCAGAGAGAAGGGATTTTTACTACATCATGATGAGCATGTTAGAGTGAGAAGAGGAGGCTGATATGGGAGAGGGTGAGGTCATTTATTTAGCTGAGATAAGCTGTTTATATGTGTCTCCATACCCTCTTGTGTTGACTGGTGTTTGAATTCCCACACAGGAGTCTTGGTTTCAGGTCTGTTTGATGACGTTCACATTTTCTTCATTGTCCTTTTGTCTTCTCTCCATTGTTGAACTGATTACATAACTCCCAAACACTCATGGTTAAGTTCAACCCACAGGGACAAAAGCAATCAACAGTGAATCCCAATGGTCACAAAATTGAACTCATCGTGTCACGGTGCCTTGGTGTGCACCCTACTGATGTCATCCAGTTGTCTTTGGCTTCTTGCATCAGAACCATATGACGCTCCCGTGTTCTCACACTGCTGTGTGTCGGTCTGGTTGCAGCCTGTGTGTGTACACCAGTGGTTTGTGGTCATGGGGATACCTTTATAAACATTCCAGCTTTAGTGTAACTGCTGCTTTCCATTTTAAGGCCTCTGTGTGGGTATGCCCACTGGAAGTGCGTAGTAGATTACTTCTTTAAGTGGATGACATTGCAGATTCTTCTAAAGCCAATCTCCCTGTTTTCTATAGAGCGCACATCTACACAATCAAAACACATTTCCTCTTTTAGCCATATGAAGTATGTTACAGCTACACAAGGCAATACACCGGTTCTATCAGCCTATATCACAGCTGCAACACAGAAGAGCGTCCCATCCCCACAGACCCTGCAGACTCACCCTATTTGTGATTCCTCCTATTCTCTGCCGACAGGAAGTGAAGAATGAAAAACTTAAGAACGAAATACAAACTGTCTCCTAAACAGCAGCTAGTGAGCGCTCCAGCCAGAGAAAGTTGTGCTCATCAACGTTTACTCTTTTGCCTCTCTCGTCCCTTTGGTATCTTTTGGTAGGAAGTGATTTAGCGAGTGATTTTGTTATTTAGCCTTGAGTCATCTCACCAGTGCGTTGACTGTTGGCATTTTTGGGGGGAAACTCAACCCTACAAGGTCAACTGCCCAGAGCCTTGATATCAAAATGTGAGATCTGAACATGTTCGCAGACTTGTTTATAAATACCCTGTTTGCAGTCTGGGTCTCAGCCTCAGCATGTAAGATATCGGTCTTCAAAATATAATTCAATCCATTATGTAAACTAACAATTACCCCAGCCGCAGTTATCAGTATAGGTAGACTTCCACTTCCCCTTTCCACAACACACTAATAACAAAATACAAATAACTTCCTGTTGTCACGCTTCGATTGGCTCAAATATGAGTCCTGGAGGAAGTACTGGGATGAACAGGAGGTTTGTACCCTCTGTGACCATTAACCTGGCATTTCATATGTATCCCATGAGGTATTGTAGTAAGAGTGTGCACCCTAAAATGTAATTTGGTCATATGGTCACATACTGTACATTTTAGGAGTATGAGGAGGCTTTATTGTACGTTATGTTAAAGGTTGGCATTCGTCCTATTGTCGGGGGAAGTACACAAACACTCGTACAGAGACCGTGAAATCAAAGCAAATGCCTGGGATCATTTACAAAATACTAAAAGGTACACTTTCTCCATCTCTCATGCAAAGTAGCCATGTGAATCAAAATGGAGTTGGCATGGCTGTTGCCTTCTTACGAGAAAGTCAACAAACTCAAGAGCTCTGGTTTAAATCTCAGGGCTGGCAAGGCGCTCGGTCGCTGCCTCTCCTCCTCCTCCTCCTCCTCCTCCTCCTCTCAGACTGCATGTTCGCTGCTCGCCCCATGAAAGTTCTGTCGTGGCGCTTGTTTTCTTAGCGCTCCAAACCTCCAGCGGTACCGGCACAGTGCACTCGCTGTGCCCTTGTGCTGCTGCTACCCCCTCCTCTCTCCGTCCTCCTCTTACTTGATCTCTCTGTTTTGCCAGAGGTGTCTCTCTTCGTTAGGAGTGTGTGCCCTGGGAAACAGTAACACACACAGCTGGTCTCTCCCACCCCCTCCAAACCCCTCCCCACACATTAGGGCTTAGGGCTTGTGTCTGCCGACTGTCTCTCTGCCAGTCTACAGTGTGGCTGGCTGTGCAGTGGTGAGCTGTGCGGCGGACCACGCCTGTGTAGCGTGATTTACGCTCCTCTCTTCCTGGGCAGCCACTCGACAGCCGCCAGCTCTCCGAGGGACCAACGGCGGCTTCGGCTAAGGGGCCGATCCCGGGGCCCATTTGGTTTTGGTTTCCTTTCGACTGCCACTGTGCCACACCTAGCATTGGACTAAATGAGACCAGTGTGTAGATTCAAGGCTGAGGGTTAAAGTGAAACCAATAAAAGGCGAGGCCGTACAAACGGGTCCACAGCCACTCTCAGGTCATACGTCTGTCTGTCTGTCAATTTATTCAGTTTCTACCCGACCCACCCTGTCTCTTACTCATTTATGCCTAAATTCTTTGTGCACGCTATCATACTAAAGCATTCAGACTCATGGCTCATGGTTCATATGCAGAGGTTAGCATTCATCCTTCATTCCCACTTTGCCTCCCCACTATAGGCAGAAAACCCTCACAGTGAACATTCCTTCCACTGTACCTCTATTCTTCCACGCCTGAGTCTCCTGAGTGTGGACAGATCCTTCTCTGTACTCTGTCCAAGTGCTGTCTGAGCTTTACAAATGACCCCCCGCTAGCCTGGACTTGAAACAACAACATCAACAACAATCTCCCTCGCTAAATCTGAAGAGGAACTTAAAAGAGACAGTGATTAAGGCAAGCCATGTGTAAAAAGTATCTCAACTACAGTTGACGGGACAGCGCAAAAGTCTGATTGATCTTTGTGAATGCTTACAACTGTCACATTTTTCAAGCCTCGTTGCCCCCCCCCAGCGCACACATCGCAGCAAAGACTTGAAGAGGCTGAAAACACTCTCGCAAGAAAATATCTAGTGCATTCACTTTGCGTAATGGTGTTAAACATCTACATGCAGCCCTGCCCGTGTGCCTGGAACGATACATCCTCCCATCCTAATTGAAACAGCTGGAGATAGTACAAGCCCTATTAGCTCTCCCCTCTGGCACTGTAGGAAATAGGGTTTCAAGAGGGGTGAGTTTCATTGTGTCTTCCTGGAACCCCTTGATGTTCTGTTAGCCCCAAGGCCAACGCTAACCCCTCCCATCCCGCCGTTCAGCATGTAGATACGCCGCCAAGACATCACCGCTGTAGTTAAGGAGAACTTTTGAACTGTTCGATATTTCCATACTACTCACGGTGCCATAATGTCGATTAAAACAAGGTTTGCCGTTCTCCTCTTACAGGGAAATAAGAACATTTTGGATGTGCCGTGTAGGTTTTTGAGTACTTGTCATGCAGAATCAAAAACAAATAATTAGGATGACAGTTGAATGCTCCTCTGACTTCATCAGATCAACTGGTACGCGGCGTCAGCCCCCAAGCACTGAGTGTCAGTATGATGAGGCAAGCTTGATCTTCAGGTTGGAACTCAACACCTGCAAAAAAATGCTTACAACACAACATTTAGAAGATTGGCTCACTAGTCAGTGCTGTACAGGAGAACTTTAAGAATGGAGGTTGGTAGGACTGCTGACATTACGACCCTCCACCACAGATTGGATTATTGGACACGCCGTTTTCACCTGTTTGTCATGTGAAAACGTTTAAGCGAGTAAAACTGTTTTTGTTAGGATTAGGGTTAAGGTTAGTATTGGGGTTGGGGTTAGGGTTCAGGGTTCCGGGGTTGGATTTGTTTGCACTGGCCTAAGGAGGTGGCAATCTCCCATCTGGAAAAATTTCTCTCCGTGCTGGTTTTAAATAACAGACTGATAAAGAGAGTGGAGTTTGTAGAGGAACTGGGTAAGGTTAGAATAAAATTCCTGTAGGTCAGATAGGTTTGGATTAGGGTTACATTTGGGAAACAAACTGGTTGAGTTCAGGAGAAAGGTCAGATCTAGGTTAGGTTGAGGTGAGATGGAAGGAGAATTAAGTGGCAGTGTAGCTGGGTCCAAGTGGGCGGGGGCTGGGAACAATTCCTCGATTACACAGGGCCAAGTGGTTGTCCAGATAAGTGCTGAAGAATAAGTGCTGTCAGTGCAAAAAACACATAAAGAGGATAAATATATAAACAAAAAGAAAACATAATACAAATTGGGAAAACATAGAAAAGGACCATTGGCCCTGAATAATCGAGAAATGCCCCGGTAAGAAAGCTAAAAAAACCCTTCCATTCATTTAACCTCATTGGATCCTGCAGGGCCACAACGATGAACAGTGAAGTGATGCGTATGATATATGAATGGAAGTCTAATAATTCATGTCTCTGTAGGGTTAAATACTCCGGCTAATGGGACCTGTCTCAGTTGTCGGATGAGAGTGAAGGTGTCAATCCGGCAGGGGGCAGAACCCCAGAAACCCAAGGCCGATTGGAGGTTCAGGTAAATGCTTGTAGGATTAAGTGCTTTTCACTGCAAATATTCATGCCAAAGGTCAAGAAAGCAAAACAGGTAACAGTACTCCCTGAAGGTAAAACATAAGAAGGAAGTAGATCCTGCATAGACACACACAGTAGTAATAAATAACAAAAGGAACCATCAGCCTTGAGAAGGATAAAGAGAAACAGGATAGGAGATTTTTAGGTGAAAAGTTTTTATTGGTGATGCCATCGAGGCCAGGTGAGTAGTAAGGTAAGTACTGTATGCATTGTAATGAAATGTCTTGACCATGTTGTTTATGTTGTTTGTATTGTTTCTTCTAGGTTGTAGAGAGATGGACAGTCACAAGGCTAGGTTAAGTATATTGACAAGTGCAGCAGTGCCCAATTTGTAGATCCTGATCCTCTCTCTTCCGTTGCCCGCTAGTCCATCTGTCATTGGACTCCAAGCCTGATACCAGCAGACCTGAAGTCGGGTGTTGCTGGAAATGGTCCATGAGTATGATGCCAAGCCTGCCTTTCCCAATGTTGTACAAATGCTGTTTCAGTCTGGTGAGTAGGGGATGTTTAGTTTCACCGACGTAATGTTTCTGAAATTGTGAGCAAGTAATGATATAAACTATGTTGCTGGTATGAAGGGAGAAGTGATCCTGGATTGGAAAAGATGCCCGAGTGTAATGGTTAGTAATGAATTTCCTGGTCTAAACGTAGGTTCCCCTGGTGTCTACCAAACCTGGAGTGGACCAGTAGGTCCTGGAGGTCCTTGTTCCTCCTGAGTACAGTGGCCCTGAGAGCTCAACGCGCTGCAACTTAAGAAAACACATGCAAGTAGACAAAACACAAGCAAATTAAGAAAACATCTTCATCAATTTGACAACACAACACAACTATTTGGTCATGGTTAGGATGAGGTTTTGGTCATGGATGAAAAAAGAAAAACTCGCTAACAATGAAAACATTCCTGACCTCCACAACCTTTATTTTCCACCTCGCTATTTGAAAGTCAAACTACTGCCTGTTTCTAGTTGCTCTAGTTCACGTAATCCTTCCGTGGTGGGGAAATGTAGGTTTCTCACTTTTCTAGATGCAGCACATATTCACACTTTAACACATCATTCTCATTTCGCTACATTTTATCGAGTGTGTGTGAGTGCGTACATTTATGTGTGCACACATGCATTCAAGCACCATGCCTCCTGTCATAGATTTAGTTGAAGCTTTATATGACCAAGCAGATCAAACAGATACAAGCTCAATGACCAACACAATCTGTATTGTATCACAGTCATTCTAGCTCATGAGAACTTTTCATGATAGAGTCCATCTGGATTTAGGAGAGTTCTAGTCAGGCTTTGCCCTGTCTTCTTGGAAAGAGAAACGCACGCACAC
>CABFOQ010001456.1:0-11044 GCA_900660455.1 Gephyroberyx darwinii | reverse complement strand
CGTGGGGGTAGCTTTAAGGTTAGACATGGAATGGGAAGGTCACTGGTATGAATCACCACACAGACGGGGAAAATCTGGCTGGGGAAAATCAACAAGTAATGCACTCCCCTCCCTCAGCAATTTGCCCTTGTGCACTTAACCTCCAACAGCTACAGTAGAGCTGCTGAGTGGCCAACAGTAGACCGCGGTTGTACCGGACAGCTCCCCAGTGTGAATGTGTTTAACTGTGTGAGTGTGAAGTGGAATGTTACTAGAAAAGACCGTCTGGCTAAGCAAACCATCTTTGTGAAAATTAAGGTTGAAAATTAAGGTTAAAGCTACACTGAGCAGATTTTGTAAAAATGTGAAAATACAACCGTCACCTAAATCACAAAGAACAGAGAAGCGCGCCCCATTCCCCCTAATTGTGACCCTGTAGATTCACCCTATTTTCCCAAATGAAATTCTAGTGTTGGGTATGAACACTTATCCGCCCACAGGAAATGACAAATTGAAAAGTAAGTCAAGTCAAGTAGAGTTTATTGTCATTTGTCATTACATGTAGCACATACAGCCAAACGAAATGTCATTCCTCACAGGACCAAGGTGCAAAAAAACAGAACAGAACATAAGGGAAAAACACAAAATTGCCTCCTAAACAGAAGCGAGTGAGCACTTGGTCCAGAGAAAGCTGGACTCACCACCGTTCTTTTGGTTTACTTTGGAGTGATCACAGACAACATGAGGGTGCTGTGTGCAGTTTACTGACACCATGTTACATGATTTCTGGGAATTGAAGATCAAATTTCAAACATTTACCTTGCTGACATTTGGAGCTGGCAACGTGGGAAGTTGCCAAGTGCATCTTTAAAAAAAGACGAGAAAAAAATTGAGAAAGTTCCTTATGTAGCTAACAGGGTTTGTTGGTGCTGTAAGATTACAGTTAAATTATGTTTGTGTGCTCTGGCATTAAGAACACCAATCTCATTCATCATTAAGGATATTTGATTGTTTGATTGTGATTATGTAAGTGGAACTGCTCAATTTGGTCTCCCAAGGCCGCACATCTCCATTTTCTGAGAAGCATCATTGTGATAACATTTTGCTAGCCCACTGAAACTTCTTGCAAACAAAGCTTTTCTTTATTAAGGGAAATATCTCAATACTGTGTACTGCCAACACATTAAAACTTAAATACAATGGTTACAACTGGTAGGAATTATATGCTAGTGTATGGTTGCTGGGGTGCACAGTGGCTTAGCTGTTGGCACTGTCACAAGAAGGACCAACAGCAAGGAAGGGCATGAAGGTTGAATTCCCAGCCCCATCCATTTCTATATGGACTTCCCATGTTCATGTGGGACTTCCTCCGGGTGCTTTGGTTTCCTCCCACATTCCAAAGAAAATCAAGTCACGTAGGATTGGAGACTCTAAATTGTCCATAGGTATGGTGAGTGAGTCTGATTGTCCATCTGTTAGTCCTGCGATCGACCGGCAACCTGTTCAGGGCATCTTCCTGTCTTCTGCCCAACGTATGCTGGGATGGGCTCCAGCCCTCCACCCTGACAAGGATTAAACAGACATAACTAATGACTGTTAGTCTGGTCCCAGCCCTCCTAAGTGCCAGCGTTGACATTTGTCATTCCTCAGATTCACTCATTCGTTTTCATTCATTAACCACTCCTATTTTAAGTGAAATTTTGGTGCTTTGTAGGTCTGGTTGTCTCCTCTTTGGAGGGAGGTGATGAGAATGTGTTAGAATGTGGCAGGTCCTTGGTGATGGCCCAATCACAAGAAACTCTAGACTCTACTCTATAAGCTTGCTAACTCCATTTCAAATACAATAGGCCTGGTTAACGAGTGAAAACAAATGAATGAAACCAAGGAATGACATATGTGAATGCTGGTGCATCTGGGACTGGGAGGGCTGGGACCAAGCTAAATTAATGTATGGTTGTTATTTATGTAGAAAATTTGATTGAATTTTACTGGCTGTGTTTATTACATATATTCCTCCTTGTTTTACCTGGGGGTATTAAATTCCCATCTGATAGATAGCGAAGCTGATGCTCTGCTTGTTCGAGTCAGCAAAAGGCAGCGCTATTAAAAGCTCCAGCTCAGTGACCCTTGGTGAAGCCAAAGCCTTGGAAGCTTGCCCAAGACACAAAACATAGAGGGGAAAGTACTTGTCCTGAGGAGGAAAGCACAACACAGAAGGTATGTTGTGCTTGACTGCCATGCCACTGGAACGGAGGAGTTGGTTTCTAAAAATACCTGCCTCCCACCACACTCACACTCCCAACTTGCAACAGCCTTTGCCCTGAAAGACCCAACAGCTTGATGGCAATTACTTGAAAATTGCTCTTATTTTCTCTAAGTCTTCATAATTTCCAGTCAACTTGTAATTCATCAGTTCATGTGTGTCAGCATCAAGCGAGCCGGTGGAGGAAATGGGTAACGCCCTGCGCTATTTAAAGCCTGAACTATTCCAGGTAGGCCCTGAAACATTGCTTACTCGACCATGCCAAACATTTACCAAAAGTCTTGCTGCCTGACACCTGTGACCAAGTCACGCCAAGCCATTAGTGAAAACCAAACACAGACATTTCATGTGAAAGTGAGGCCACCCAAACCCATCAGTTATACAGGACTAAGTAGTAAAACCATTACAAGACGATTAAAACTCACTCAAAGGATTTTTTTTGTTTTGTTACTTAACCTGCATTAGGGAGTGGTGCAAAAGTGGGCATTGAAAAGTGTGTGTATGTGCATGTATGTTGTGTCCTGTGTTCAGGGACCATATGCCTCTATATTCATCAAGTGTGGCTGAGGCTATCATAGATACATGTCAACTATGTAATGCACAATGTTTACATTATTGTCA
The DNA here is from genome assembly GCA_900660455.1 of Gephyroberyx darwinii. Taxonomy (NCBI): domain Eukaryota; kingdom Metazoa; phylum Chordata; class Actinopteri; order Trachichthyiformes; family Trachichthyidae; genus Gephyroberyx; species Gephyroberyx darwinii. Next base: position 8,181 of record CABFOQ010001456.1, on the reverse strand, counting down.
TATCTCACACTGTCCTTTATAGCAACCACCAAAATGGATGCCTGAGACAGTATGTTGACCTTGTCCAGGTGGTTTGCATTTGGAGAAGAATCTATTTATAGGCCAATCAAACACAAGCCAGGTGTTGTCAAAAAGCCTAGGCGGAGCTGGCTGGCTCTCTGGTGTCATGAGCAGAATACTTATGGCCAGCCATGCCAGCTGGGAAACTGAAAGCAACTTGGTACACAGATGGCAGTTTTATGGCAGCAAGGTTTTTCATGGGTAGAAAAATCATGTTCTTAAATCTTGACAACAACAGTCATTCACACCAGAATACCTTAACCGACAACAGAAATCATATGCACCAGTCTTTTGCAGAAAGATAAGGACCAGGTGAGGTTTTGCATTCACTTCACTACACAGATGTGAGCTATTTGTAGGCTCCCACTTGTCTTCATGCATCCAAAATGGCTTATAAAGACACAAGCATATGATCAAAAACTGTGCACATAACTTAAAAACTTAAAAACTTAAAACTGGATAGTTGAGGGTTTTTGATGCTGAGAAAACATGGTCCTGGCACAGAGATGATCAAATGTTGTTTACCCACTGAAACAATGTGAAATCACTGGCCTGACCAGAACAACCACTCAAACAACAAATATCAATGGAGACGTGAACTTAGTAATAAGCAATGATCTGATTTGGTGTGGTGGTCCTACATGCACCTGTATGCTTCATTTAGGATCACTGATGGTGACTCATCCATTTTTTAAAAACTATGTTTTAAACTTTTAAACTATTATAACTAATATATTTAATACATGCTGCTGCTTCAGTTTATTTGGAATTTTCTTTTCACATTACTGTACATAATTCATAAGATGCTGTTTTATTAAGGTCAAAGTTGCTATAAGCACAAACCTTAACAGACAGACTTTGAACAGACTTGAACTGGCTAGTTTTGATCCCAGGAAGTAAAGGCAATGCCTTGTTGACCACAGATGCCATCCAGTTGGCTGTCCTCCGGCTAAGATCTTTCACAACTCATTGTGGCTGCCAACCCACAGGGCTCTGCCCACTTCCATTCCCCACTCCATCACTTTAAATCTGATCCTTTGAGTCTGGGTTCAAAACACGTATTGGTCGGTAGTCTGGGTTTTGGTCCACCACAATCAAACACAATCCCTCTCCCACTGGTGTTTTGCCCCAGTAGTAGAAGTAGACAGGAGCAAGACAAGAGAGACAGACTGGTAAAAATGAAGAGATAGGTAGGTTCACTCCAAGACACTTTTTAAGATTTTAGATTCAGTTCCTCAAGAACAGATCTTGGAATTGAAATTCATTGCACATGCAGCATTCTCTTCATTGTTTTCTTTCACAAACCACATGAATGATCCCTATCCAGATGATTGATACATTCCATGTTTTCAGAGTTCTGTTATTCCTTTTTTCGGGTATCTATTTCCAAAGCTTGGGAATGTCCCATACTGACAAACACTTTCAGTATGAGTGACTGAGATTTGGAAAGCTGCAAAATTTGGGCTTTTGTCAGCACTTTTTAGTAGTTGACAGTGCCATACTACTTTGAACTTGAAGGGTCTGAAACATGATGCACAGTAGTCATGGATTATCATGGACCAGAGCAAGACGTCAGCACTAACATTTAGCTCCTTAAACGGGCTCACTGCTCTGCTACAACCAGACAGGGTTTGTGTGTATAAATCTAAACATTTTCTAATGTGATATAATTGTGGAAGAACAACACCGCTAACCCACTAAACAAAATTTAAAAGGCCCACAATATAGTTCCTGTCAACTAAGAATAACAAGCATCTGGAGAATTTCAAACATACACGTGCACACGTGCATTCATTCAATGTCCCAATAGCATACAAAGCACACAGCACCTCATTTATCACAGCCCTTAGGAATAGACAACGTTCAGAGTGAAATATTCACATGACTGGAATGCATGAGGGTTTTTATTCCAAAACACTTTGTGTGTGTGTGTGTGTGTGTGTGTTGTGTGATATTGTTTGCTCAGTATTGAAAAAAAAATACAAATAATTACAGTAGTATTTTGTAAGTAAAGGGCAAGATAGTTAGGGCAAACATTGCGTCATTGTCATTTGATGGATATCACATTTTGGAATGAAAGAAGAAGTGAATACATTCCAACATGCCATGTGCATATTACTTTGGCGTTGAAATGCTCTTTATTGCGTCTTTCAACAAGGAAATTCATCAGTTCTGTTTATACGTTTTGGTGGTGTGAGCAGCAGATGAGGAAATGGTAAGAATTCTGTTCATTTAACAGTATTTTTCACCTCAAAGCATTCTCTGTTAGTCCACCAGTCAGCTCTGATTTCCTTGGTTTGGCTAAACCAGGTTCAACTGGAGCATATAAGGCCTGCCAATCTTACATCTGTGGCATCTGTTAAGGAATGTGATGAATGCTGTCTGCACAATTCTGACAGCACCGCTTGCATGATTTGCACCCAGACACTCTGCTCCACCCTGGCTAATGCTCGGGATTAAGGCTCTGATGTTTTCACTTAATGTTTTAAATATTACCTAGTAAGTGTCATGTCAGACATGTGAATTGGTTCACATTTTACAGATCAATGAAATATTTAACATCTCAGAGTGTTTTTCTCTTCTCTCCACGTGGTTTAATTGCAAAAGACAAATTTAATTTAATTTAATTTTCTAAAGCTAAATGACTATTATTATTTTGTGCAAAGCTTTTGTTCTCACCAGCAGGCTTACCTGTGGATATGATTGATGTGCACTTCTGTTCATGTTTTAGACACCACATGAGAGGTCAAACTTGAATAGATCTGCAACAGGACTGAAGTTGTTAGACTGACACTCTTGTGTGGTGATTGATATCTTCTATTTCTTTCCAGCTGTTTCTCCTCACAATCACAGGAGGATCAGAGTCATAGTCATAATCCGGATAGGTATTTCAGTGAAAAGAGCATCTGAAATGCATTTTAAGGAATAGGGTGAGTAGTGTAATCAGTTGAAGAAGTAAAATGTTATATGTGCATTTTTAAAAAAAACAAGGTTTGCCCGAAGTTTGCTGCACAATATCTCCAAAATGCAAGTTCTTTTACCCTAAAACTTTTTATTGGTTCGCAAGGAGAACTCAGAAGATGTGTCTGCTCATGTGCATGCACATTTGTGTGCACGTGTGCATGCTCATGCGTGTGTGAACATGTGTGAAAGGGAAAAGTGGGAGAAGGCAGTGGGTAAGTGAATTAACCAAGCTTTCAAACCTTTTTTACTTGATCTGTCACTTTCTGTTTTTCTTGCTTATTTGCTTTCAAAATGCAAGCAAAGCCAGACGTTTAAGGTTGAAAGGCTCTGCTCCTCAGACAAGACCGGGATGAACAGCAAATGAAAAGCAGGTGCATGCCTTTCGAGCTGAGTCATGCACATCACGCTTTGTAATTACTTACTTCAAAATGTGGGACTCTGCCGCCCCACAGATGTTTCGAAAATGGACTCTTAACAGCAAATGTCCAACAAATGCCATTGTCCATTTAAGCATTTTAAGCTCATTCACAAATGCAATTTTCACTTTTTTTAAGAATATGAAACAGAAACCATGATGAACAAAACATGAGGGGTTTATTTTCCAGGACATCTCTTACAGTTTTTATTTAAGTTCCATAACATTCTCAGCCACAAAACAAGTTAATACAAATGTATGTCTCAGAGAGTGAACATTTGAGATTGATCACAGATCTTCAGATAAATATACTGGAACTGTGATGCAACAAGAATATCTAACTTTGTGGGGAAATTAGGGAGGTGAATACTGTAGATTTATCACATCAGTCAGCCAGTGAGTTATAAAATTGAGTTCACTATATTTACACCCTTAATTGCATTCCACATAACCTTATTTTCTCTGACTGAGAAAGGACAGCACCAGCCATTTGAAAAAACTATATTCCTGTAAAATATCTCATATGCTGCATATCCAATTGACACTGTACGTTTCCACTCTAGGTTCAGTGAGTTCAACAATATGCCTGTGAGTTCAAAGGTCACAAGAAACCTAATCTCTATGAATAAGTCATGCCTTCATAGTCTTTTTTAGTTGAGAATTTCAAACCAATAAAACTGGCCACAAAGAAAGCTATGCTACGGAAATGAGTTGAGGAGGAAAAACAGTCCAATCATTTGGCTGTGAAAAAATGTGTGAAGTATATTCAAGAATGAGATGTCTCCTTTTCTGGCTGTATTTTGGTCTATGTTCTGCATGACTTAGATTTATAATTAAAATGGGCAATAAAGAATAGTGTCAATATAAAGCTGTAGGGAGTTGCTGTGGGCTTTTGACATGCAAGTATAAAGCAAAAGCTTCTGACATTACATCTTTTTTTCATCAAGAAACTCAGTTTGTCAAGTTGTGAGACGTGGTCATTGACTGGTCATTGAGTTAATGAAATGCATGTTAAAAGTTCAGACACATTGGACTGGACTGAAGTGAGCTGTTTTTTCATTCATTTGGTTCATATTATGGGGAGAGGCAATAGCATCAGTCTGATGTAGATTCCAAATTTCTTCAACAAACATGGAACATTTTGTTAAAATGCTTCACAATATGTAATAGTGTAGAGGCCTTCTTTAAAAGGCAAGACACGAGTGGTGATGGAGCAGCAAAGGCAAAGAGAGTTTATGGAAATATGTCAACTACAAGTCCAACTCTGCTCCAAGAGGTGTCGTCATTTCGGAATATGAGGTTCCATCTGACATGTAGGTAAAAATATGTTAGAAGACACAGACACAGACACAGTTATTGCTAAAATGATCAATCAGACCATTTACTTTTACTCTCCAATAAGCAAAATGTGCATTCTTGTGACTAAAATAAAGACATCAATTACAGGTTATGAAGTTGTATATAGTCCTTTTGACAGCTTTGACAATGCAGATACGATATGTGTACTGGATTCACAATGCCTTTGGATGGATGCAGGGCACAAAAGGCATCAGCTATGCCTAAAATAACAGGAGGATTTTTATACTGTAAATGTTAGGTAACACTGTCAGTGGAAGTCTGTCAGTGGAAGTCTCAATCATAGTGTGAACAATTGTGTCGCCTTCTTCTTCACCCACGCACAGATTGTGAGCACTATAGTGACCAGGATGTTTATGAGGGAACAGTATAATATTTAGCTCCCAATGGAAAGTTTACAAAGTGCACAATATTACATAAAATTGGTTCTTGTGTCGGTTCCCACGCTGACTGGGTGGCAGTGGGGCACCCATGTGACAACAGGAAAGATGCCCAAGAGGAGCCCAGGGGCTCAGGGTTGTGCAGAATTATCCAAAGTAACACTATTTACTGCAGGCCTGCTGAACTATTGTGACTATTGTTTTGCTGCATGACCAGGAGGAATTGCTGGGAAAAAATAGTGAATAGTCACGAGTTGGTTGAGAGACATTAGAGGTTTTTGTTAGAGTACACTAATTTTGTCCCACTGTACGTATGAACAGAGAATAGCCCATTTATTTTATTATTTATTAAAGCTGCTTATAAGTTACTTCACTCAGTACACTACAATACTTCAACTACTACGACTACTTCTGCTACTACTACATCTGCTACTGCTACTACTGTTACTACTACTTCCATTCCTTCCAGTAGTACTAGTACATTTAATATTAGTACTAGTATTCACCTAGTACACCTAAACAACTACATTGAAACAACCTAGCAGCCACTTAGTACAACCTAGCAACCACCTTGTAACACCCTAGCAACCACATAGTACACCTTAGCAACCACAGTGAAACACCATAGCAACCACCTAGTACACCCTAGCAATAATACTTTATGAGAATTGGCACTCCAGTCCCCTTTTTTCTAGACTCAGGATGTCATTGTCGTCCTAAGGATTTTTTTTAGACCAATTCTTGATTTAGAATAAAAAAAGGTTTCCTCTGATCAACTCGACAAGTGAGTGATGTCTCTCTAGTTACTTTGAACTATATTGGCAGTGCTGTGAATATTTCATCCACTTGGGTGAGCCTCTGGAATAAACTGGCACGGTTAAGTTATAGGACACTTTGCCTCTCTTTCAGTCAGCTCTGGTTGGCACCCACCACAGACAGCTTGGCCAGGGGCTGGATAAGCCAGTCCAAAAGGCCCCTGCCATGTTTACTGTACTGCACAAGCCCCGGCACGGCACAACATGGGTGGCCTCACTCCACAGTCGCCTTCAGTCTCACTGAAAATGCGGCAGTATTATGGAAACGCCGCACCCGTCTGGCTCAAGTTTTACCCAGCACATAACAAGTCGGGCCTGCTATACTGTGCGTGCTCTAAAACATTTAAACTCTCTGGTTACTCCACAATGCTGGTGCTCCTGATGTTGCCATTTGCATTTGATTTGACTGGAATATAAAACACATGAATTTTACCCAGTGTTACTGTACATTGCTGTCAATGTCAGCGAAAAATCTATATTAAAAAATGGTATCAAAAACAACCTTCATACAAATATGGATGAATCCAGAAATCAGTAGCATCGCTGCAGTTCAAATTTGAAATTGGGATGGGTGATGTATGGATGACGTATGGGCTCATCAACCCTTTACATTGGTCAGGCACCAAAGAAGTGCCAATTATTGTCTAACTGTTCCCCAGTTAAAGATGCTTGCCCTTTGGTGACCTTAACAGCACCTCAACAAAACAATGTGTCATATAGCCTGTGCTCTGTGTTCGTACCTGTACTCTGTGTTCGTATTGCCATGCATTTTACATGGCTGTCCAAGGAAGTGTTTGCATTATGAATGAGACATGCTAGCCTGCCATGACGCACAGCATAGCATATAGGCTGCCTCCAGTCTGAATACCTCTGCTGTAGTCTGGCTCAAATAATATTTCCAAATAATTGTTAGCCTTTATTTTAACCCAGAGTACCAGATCGGTGGGACTTATTGCATCAGGACCATTCAGATAGAGTCAGGTAAACGATTTCCTATGTATGTTTGTCTAATCTTTCTCTTTCTGCTACTCAAAGCTACGGTTTATTTTTGAATCCTCAGGCTGACTCAGGTCTTATTCTTAGACAGTAATGCCACTTTGCATGGTTTTATTCTATCAGACAGATTGGATTGGCATGTTCATCCTGACCTTAGACACACAAGCAAACAATACTTTAGTCCAGTGTCCTCACAATTGCACTAGCTCATACCTTCTTGATTTCTCTCTCTCTCTCTCTCACACACACACAGACACACGCGATAATAGTTTCGGATGGCCAGTGTTCCTTGCACCATTAAGTACCCAAGGGCCAGGGTGACTCATAGGCTCTTCATTTGTTTAGAGTGTCCCCATACAGCAGCGGATCCGAAGTCTCGAAACACTCTGACTAACTGGTGAGCTGCTCCCCTGTCTGCCCTGCACTGTTTGTACAAGGGCTCAAGACTTGACTCACGGGATGGGGCATGGGTCAGTGCAATTCAGTGTGTGCATTCAGATGGTACTCGTTCAGTTTTCCTCTCCTTTCATGTGCTTTTCTGTATGTGTGGCACTTGCCGTTACTGCCGTTTTCCAAGATAACAACTGTCAAACAAGACTAATTATATTGGGAGGGAAAGGAGTGGGGGGCAGAGGAAGGTTGTCCACATGCTAGTTCAGGCCAGGGGGGGAAAGAACAACTGATGTGATTAATGTTACAGTAATGGAAAAGAGAGTCTCCCCAGTGCCAAAAATGCTCAATGAATTGGAACTGAACAAGAAAGGGAGCGTGAGGTGGGAGCACGGAGAAAAATTGAGAAAACAAGTGAAGGATGAATGATGGATGTTCAGACAACCAGATAAAGAAAAAAGAGAATAAAATTGGGACAGAGCAGTAAAGATGAGTGAGAAAGGGATAGCTTGAAAAGGACAGTTGAGGGAATACAGCCATTGTGTCATAAATGCAGAGGTCCTTAAAAAATGAGAGTAGGAGGAACTAATCTTTACCAAGTTGGGAGCTTTTGGTCTGAACGTCCAAACGCTCAGATGCAACTGAAACTGTACCAAGGCTACAAATCCTCAGAAATATGCAGACACGTGTATACATATAGGACAGAAGCAAGATTGGGCTGCCTTCCACAACACCTCATCAATTCCCCAGACCTTCTCCAAATATCACCCTGCCCTTACTGACTTTTCCCTCCTTCCCCACCACC
>CABFOQ010001449.1:0-12941 GCA_900660455.1 Gephyroberyx darwinii | reverse complement strand
CATGAACTGCAGAGAACAACTGTTAATTTTATCTTGGCCAGGCAGGCGGCTGAGTACTGAGTGTCTCCACCCCGCGTTGCAACTTGGCCATACTGCAGATGATAATCTTTAGTAGCGTCAAAGCTACAGCTTTGTACACACACACACTTCAACTGTCCTATATGCTGTCTGTTATGATAGATGATGGCCTTATGAATTTACAGATGTATACACATACACGCGTTTGAATATTAGAGTTTATCATATTCCAAAACTGTATTTACCATCCCATAAGTGCTTGTGTAAGGAGTTTTGGCATTTACAGAGATGAAGAGCCAGCCTTACGCTAACTTACGCTAACAACGTAAATAAAATAACATTAAAACGTAACATTAAAAAATGTTTGCATTTTAACTTCCCTATCAGTTGATTAGTATGATTCCCAAATCCCTCAATCTCTCACTGTGTACTGCTATAATCCCTGATGTGAAAGGATTACCAGGTCTGAGTGTGTGTGTGTGTGTGTGTGTGTGTGTGTGTTTGCAAGAATCCCTCTAGCTGACCAGTATGAAGACTTGGAAGGGCTTACTTATGGCTATCCACCAACAATGTTGTGCTAACATTTCTGTGTCTGTCTGTGTGTGTGTGTGTGTGTGTGTGTGTGTGTGTCCAGTTTGCCGGTATGAAGAGTTGGAAGGATATGCGTAAGGAGATCCAGTATCTGACTGCCAACGCCACGGGCTCTCCTAACCAGATGTACCAGGCCGTGTCGCGTATCGTCTGCGGACACCCGGAGGGAGGCGGCCTCAAGATCAAGTCCCTCAACTGGTACGAAGACAACAACTACAAGGCCCTGTTCGGAAACCATGGCAACGACAGCGACAGCGAGCCCGGCTCCGTTTACGACAACTCCTCCAGTGAGTGTCTGCGGCTATCGGATCTGATGGATCCGCTTACTTTGACTTTTTATCAGATTTGTTTGTCGCAGGGACATTGCCTATCGATCATTTTCAGCCAGCAAGATGATTTTCAAGTGCAGCATTTAAATTTCATGCAGCCAATCCTCAATTTTACCCTGCGCATGACATAAAAAAGCCCTTAAAATCATTAACAAGATAAAATACTACCATAAAAAGCGACATTCACATTCATAAAATCTCTATTGTCCCACGTTATCTTTATTGTCCCACATCATTCATACATCACAGGGATATTGCCTCAAAATTAAGAAACATTCACATTATGTTTATTGTCCCACAAGTGGATGTTTTGGTTGCAGCCTAGGTTAAAAGAAACTCAATACACAGAACCACACCAAACCAAATAGTAAAATTGATTTGTAAAAAAAAAAAAAAAAAAAAAAGTTGCTACCTAAAAGGAATTTGCTGTAGAAACTCTTAACCATTGGAGCGAGTGGGGTGGCAACTCAGAATGGCTTTGTATTTATTGGGGTTAACCTTGCTCTCCCCGTCCAGCTCCCTACTGTAACAACATGATGCGGAGCCTGGAGTCCAGCCCCATTTCCAGGATGATCTGGAGAGCTCTGAAGCCTCTGCTGATGGGGAAGATCCTGTACACCCCGGATACTCCGGCAACACAGAGGATCATCCATGAGGTGAATAAGACCTTCCAGGAGCTGGGTGTGCTGAGGGACCTAGGAGGGATGTGGGAGGAGATGAGGCCCAAAGTCTGGAACTTCATGGAGAGCAGCGAGGAGATGGACTTGGTCAGGGTGAGTGGGACACAGAAACACACACACACACACACACACACACACACCAAGAACTCTTTTGTTTCATCATTTATCAAAAACTAATTTTACCATTTTTACATAATTTTCAAAAATTGAATTGAATTAATAATTTAAAATATTTTTCAATATTTCAAAATTATAGCACTAGCACTAGTGACAATATTGCAGAGGACCATATTAATTTAGTCAATATCTGGTATTAGTTGTTAAAAGACTAAAACAATTCACACATTAGTTTTTGATAAATGGTAAAAACAAACAGTTCTTGGTAGTGGACTCAGACTTTTGGACCCCACTGTACACACACAAGCATATTCACCTTGTGTATGCATACATGTACTTAGTGTACCGACAGACGTGAACTCCTACACATTGACAAAGATGATTCCCAGAATAAACCCAGCAAACATTTTACTGTGCCATATTATTGGATTGTGGAAATTGTGTGTTTGTGTTGATGTTGAACTTGGCCACCTTCTGCACATTTCCATCCATCAAATGCTTGTGGGAGGTGCCTGTGGTAAAGAATAAATCAAATGTATTCATAGAGCACATTTCTTACAATAATGCAACCCAAAGCATAATTAAGCATAAATAAGTATAAACCAACATGTCTTAATGAGAATAAAATCACATAAGGTTGCAGACCTCATTTCTTTGTGCTATGGTGGTTCATAGCATGCAATCCCTACCTTTAGGAAAGCACAACACACACACACATACACAGAACTGCACTGACCCACGCACACACACAGATATCAGAGCTGTGCAGTCCATAATATTCCTGTCTAGATGGGAGTTTAAAGATAGTAATCTGTGCGTCTCCGCGACTAAAGTATAATCATGTGTTTGACATGACTCACAAAGGGAGGACCAGCTAGTTCCCAAAGCTCGGGGTCGGTACCCAGAGTAGATCATGGATTTACTTCTGTGAGGGGTCCACATGTGACAACAGTTTACAACCTGTCTGAATGAGCCTGTATCCCACAACAAGACACTATACTGATGTGGGGCCCTCCCAAGCTGAGAAAGCACATGTTGAGGTAAAGGAATGGATTTGTTCCAGTGGTTGCAGAGGGATCTACGGTAGAGCACAAGGGAGAAGGAGTGAGAGTGCAGACAGAGACAGAGACAGATCAAATTAAACATCAATACTATATCTAGTGTTTTTGGCACTCATTTAGAAATCAATCTGTTCTACTGGCGAGTGTTTTTTGGTGTAAACATGAGGAGAGAAACATAAAATCAGGCAGACTGATAAACAGACACTTCAAGCATGTCATCATAAAATCATCATTTAATTCATACAAAGCGCGTAGCGTTACAAATATGTGGTCTGAAAGCTTAAAGCAAAACAAGACTTGACCTCAATTACACCATTTTTTCTAGTTATGATCACAGCAAAGCATGTGGAAGCCATAGAAATAGAAAAGCAACACTAGTGGTCTCATATTTACCATCAGGTTTTTAGAAGAATAGTATATATTTCACAATGTTGCTTTTCCTGGCTAGAATGGCTTTTTTTGCACCCCATCTCCAGCTTCCCTATGTAGATCACACAAGCACCTCTGCCACCTAATGGTCTAAAGTGATATTGTAGAATAACATAAAGGACTTGAGAACATAAGATGTGCTTGATTCATCTGATGTTGCGAAGTGATGAATCTACTTTTAAGACCGTTTTAAGTCTTTTTGCAATATAAATAAAGCACTACCAGTTATTCATATTAATGGTTGGTATCAACTTTCAATCGGTTCTGCTGATGTGTTTTAAAAATAGCAGGGTATATATTCCCTATCAGCTTCTGTGGTATTAGGTGAAGCCTACAGCTACCGTGACACCAGACCAAACTGTCTGTGGCGGTCATAAAAAGGTCTCCTTCTTATGGGAACCAAGATAATGGCTGACATCATGGAGCTAATGGATTTATAAGGCAGAAGGCCAGAAGAGAATAGGCAGCTCAGAAGGCAAAGGACAGTAAAATAGGCCACAGACAACACAAATAAATAGACACACAGACCCATGCGCTCACACACACCTAAAGGCATAGAGTGATTATGCAACAGCTTGTTATTTACTGTTGTTTGACCTACATTTTCTGTGTTGAACCAGAAGCAGGTTACAAAGGATTTTTAAGCCTTGTGACAACTAAGGCATGGACTTGGTAGCTCTTGCAAATGTTTGGTACACAGACCACATTGTTCATGATGTACACTTTTGCATACATTTCCCCAGACCTAAATAAACAATGTATTTTCTCTGTCTGTGTTGCAGACCTTGCTCCAGAATAACGCCAGTGCTGCGTTCTTTAACGCCCAGCTCAGCGAGACAGAGTGGCGAGTGTCTGACGTGTCAGATTTCCTGTCCAAGGCCTCAGAGGACCAGAGACCTGCAGGATCTGCTTATACCTGGAGAGACGTCTTCAACGAAACCGACCAGGCCATACAAACCATCTCACGCTTTATGGAGGTGAGCGCAAGGGCCACATGAATTTTCAGTTGCCTGTGTATGTGTTTGTTATGTAAGTATATTATATCATAGGGACAGTGTCATCAAAGCCATATATGTATGGATCTTAAGTTGTCTCCATCACACAACTGTATCCAGTAGTTTCCATTCAGGTCAAGATGGCAAGAGAATTTAACGGGACATAAACACTGATTCACCATTTAGGTCACAAACAGATCTTCTTTAATTTTTTAATGTATTGTCAACTGTATGAAATCTAATGCCCCTTCCCTGCTTATATAATCATTAAATAAACATCATAGTTTAATGCTAAATGTGATCAAATAGCCTCTCGGTTTATCTCTGATATCTAGTCATCTTTGTGATCAGATTACCTAAATAGTCATGATGTTTTCCTTTGTAAACATTGCTGATCTTCTAACTTTAATAACCCATGACCTTGTGGGTTTGAATCCAGTCTCCTGTTTGTGTCCAATCGGTTCCCCATCTGCCCTGTCTCTTTCCAAATCAGAAATACAATAACAATCTTTTATAAAGGGGAACTTCTGAACTCAGACTTGAGGACAATTAGGCATCTGTGTTACACAACCACTGCAGATAACATACTGATTCACTGCCCCTTTAAGGAGATCATATAAAGCTTGTATAGTGATGTTTCTCACACCGAAAAGTGTGTCAAGCCTTTTCAGGACCCTGAAGAATGTCATGCCAACAGCATTAGGAGTACTCATGCTGTAGGCAGTTTGAACTCAGTGGCTTCACACACATTCAGTATGTGGGGATGCGGTACAAGTCAGCTTATGTCTTAGGTCAGTTTAGTGTATTTCTTTGTGAGAGGCTAATCTGTATGAGGTCTCAAGAAATGCTGATGTCGTTACTTAATGTCTATCCAGGGTATTTGCATTTTTGTAATAGGTTATGAAATTCACAGATATTTGTTACCAAACTCTGAACACTAGCAAGAATTGTGAGCAAAGCACATGATTCTGAGAGCAGGATTTGTTAGGTCATTTGTGCTGCGTGTAAAAGTTGCTTAGTTGATGTGGAACATTAAGATTCAAGCCAATTCCCTAAACCAGGGTGGCTCCAAAATACATTTTAGGCATTCAGCTGATATCCAGAGGAATTTACAATTGTCATTTTTATTTTTCAGCCTTACATAACTAGATGTCACTCCTTCTTCAGACACCATCTACAACAGCAACTAATAAAAAACAACCTGATCAGAGTCCAATGAAACGATGTCATGAACCCCCTCTTTCTCTCTCCCATTCCCTGCCAGTGTGTGAACCTAGACAAGCTGGAGCCGGTAGCTAATGAGGAGCGATTGGTCAAAACGTCCATGGGTCTCCTTGACAACCAGAAGTTCTGGGCAGGAATCGTGTTTCCCGACATCACCCAGAGCAACGGCGCTGACCTGCCTCCCAACGTCAACTATAAGATCCGGATGGACATCGATAACGTGGAGAGGACCAACAAGATTAAGGACGGGTAAGGGCGTGAATCCACCGAGCAACTCTTTTATGCAGCCAATTCTTCAGCGCATCTATTGAGGAACTTCTACCACGTATTAGTAATAATATCTCATCTTGTATTGCAGGTACTGGGACCCTGGTCCTAGGGCAGACCCCTTTGAAGACCTACGTTACATCTGGGGGGGGTTCTCCTACCTGCAGGACGTCATAGAGCAAGGAATCATCAGAGCTGTCACCGGCTCCAAGGAGAAGACAGGCATTTACATTCAGCAGATGCCCTACCCCTGCTATGTTGATGACATGTAGGTGACCACTGTGGTGAAAATGTGTTTTAGATGGATATGTAGAGAGGCATAGAGACAGAATGAGACAAGGTTTATGATTTATCTTTTCCTATACAGATACTTGCTATGGTTTACATCCATTTTGGACACGACTGATTCATGACTCTTCACATTTCGCTCTGTGTAATATCTCTCACCTTGACACTGCTCTAGATGGATAGCAAACACTCATGTTTCTTTCCCTCTCTTCTTCTCTCTCTCCCTTTCTCTCTCTCTCTCTCGCATTACACAGTTTCCTGCGGGTGATGAGTCGATCCATGCCTCTCTTCATGACGCTGGCGTGGATGTACTCGGTGGCCATCATTATCAAGGGCGTTGTGTACGAGAAGGAGGCGCGGCTCAAGGAGACCATGAGGATCATGGGGTTGAACAACGGCATCCTGTGGCTCAGCTGGTTCATCAGCAGTTTGATCCCGCTGCTGATCAGCGCTGGCTTGTTGGTTGTGATACTGAAGGTGGGTGTGGGACAAAGACACACATTTCAATTCACATTTCTGTATGCTCCATTGTCTAGAATATTCAGTCAAAGTATTTGATTCACAAGGCTGAATCCAGGCAACCATTTAACTTTCTCTCCCCCTCTCTGCTCAGATGGGTAACCTGTTGCCCTACAGTGACCCGGGCGTGGTGTTTCTCTTCCTGGGTTCTTTCGGCGTGGTAACCATCATGCAGTGTTTCCTCATCAGCACCCTGTTCTCTCGGGCCAACCTGGCAGCGGCCTGCGGCGGCATCATCTACTTCACCCTCTACCTGCCCTATGTGCTGTGTGTCGCCTGGCAAGACTATGTGGGCTTCGGGGCTAAAGTCGTAGTGGTGTGTGGAGAGTATTTACAGATGCAGCTATGAATACAAATTTGGTTTACTGATTTTTTTCATTGTTTTTTAAATTATTATTATTTTGTCTTGCCCTCCCTCAGAGCCTGCTGTCCCCCGTGGCTTTTGGGTTTGGCTGTGAGTACTTTGCCCTGTTCGAGGAGCAAGGGGTGGGCATCCAGTGGTCCAACCTGCTGGCCAGCCCCCTGGAGGAGGACAGCTACAACCTGACCACCTCCATCTGCCTCATGCTGTTTGACGCTGTGCTCTACGGAATAATGACCTGGTACATCGAAGCCGTGTTCCCTGGTGAGTCATGGGCCATGTTTATGGTGATTGCACTACTCAGTGGTAATCAGAACCAACTAAATCCGATGAATGTACAGTATAACAAAAATTGAGAGAGAGTACATTCACTTTCTTGCCCCCCCAGGCCAGTATGGGATCCCCAGAGCTTGGTATTTCCTCTTCACCAAGACCTACTGGTGTGGAGAGAAGGAGAACCAGAACATCTCCACCACTCTGGGAAAAAAGGGCAACGCTGAAGGTATAAAACATTATCGTCTCATCTCTCTTTTTAGTTTAAAGATGGGTAAATTCTCAAAAAAATATATTAGGAACCATATCAAAGCATTTTCAGTATGAAACTCAATTGCATAGCCTACAGTATTTTCCCCTTTTTTGTAGACCAGTCAGTTCATAAGCTTCTGGGCTCTTTTCAAACCTTCATTTCATTGCTGGTGTATTTCTCGTCTCTTTCTGCAGCGGTGTGCATTGAGGAGGAGCCGTCCCATGTCGAGCCTGGTGTGTATATCAAGAACCTGGTGAAGGTCTACAGCCACGGAAACAAACTGGCTGTGGACGGTCTGAGCCTGGGGTTCTACGAAGGACAGATCACCTCCTTCCTGGGCCACAATGGAGCTGGCAAGACCACTACTATGTAAGATATACACATTACAGTACTGCTCAGAATAGAGTATAATTGAATTAGAATACATTTAAAACCCAGTTGGAATAGAATAGAGCTGACAAGACGACAAATCCTTGTTAGAGACTTGATTGGTTATCCTGCCCCTGCCTGGTTCCTCATAGGTCAATCCTGACGGGGTTGTTCCCACCCACCTCTGGTACAGCCTACATCCTTGGTAAGGACATCCGCACTGAACTCAGCACCATCCGGCAGAACTTGGGCGTCTGTCCCCAGCACAATGTACTCTTCAGCATGTACGTATACAATATTATGTACTGACAATTAACTCGCACCAAAACTGTGAGTGTGTGTCCACGTCACCATGTTCTTTTATCACTCAGCTAGTTTCTAGGTAGTGTTATTATTAGATTACGAATGTGTCACTGCTGTGTGTGTCGACTGGAGATGCATTGTAGTCACACTTTGGTGTTGATGTGCCCAAATGCATCACTGATCACGTTCAGAGGTTTTCGGTGATCGGATCTTCAGTGCATTTTTCGATCAGCCAGGACATGTTAATACCCGGGTGTAAATGGGGTCTAAGAGGAGCAGTTCAAGTAGAGTAAAATAAAATAAGAGTAAAATAAGGACACCTTGTTTACACATTAATAAATAAGTCTCTATTACCTATGAATGTGTTGAGGGTTGTCAGTTGAGGAACAGTCATGGTTTATACTGCACACCGACTGATAATTGTGTGATGTATTGATGTTCCTCAGGTTGACAGTGGAGGAACACATCTGGTTCTATGCCCGCCTGAAGGGCCTGTCGGAGGACAAGGTTAAAGCTGAGATGGAGCAGATTGTGAATGATGTTGGGCTGCCCCACAAACGACAGTCCCGCACCAGCACTCTGTCCGGTCAGTTTGAGTTTGAGCTTTTCCCAGAAATTTATTTCAGTTTTACTCAGTTACTCAAAAAAGGTTTGTTACTTGTATGTGTTTTTAGGAGGCATGCAGAGGAAGCTGTCAGTGGCCTTGGCCTTCGTTGGGGGGTCAAAGGTTGTGATCCTGGATGAACCTACCGCTGGAGTTGACCCCTATGCACGCAGGGGCATCTGGGACCTTCTGCTCAAATACAGACAAGGTAAACATGATGAGCATTATCCATCATCCATCAGGGTAGATGACTCCATCCTTAAAAATGTTACTATTTTGTAGGCAAAGATCTTAAAACAGCATGGATATCTCGTCTTTTGAAAGAATCTCTTCAAACCCTGTCCCACTTACTTTATATAATATAATTACTTGACATTTGAAAGCCTTCTAATCTATGCTGTCCCTCTCTCTCTCAGGTCGCACCATCATCCTGTCCACTCACCACATGGATGAGGCCGACATCCTGGGCGATCGCATCGCCATCATCTCCCACGGCAAGCTGTGCTGCGTGGGCTCCTCTCTCTTCCTGAAGACCCAGCTGGGGACGGGCTACTACCTGACCCTGGTCAAGAGGGACTACGACCTGGCGCTCCAGTCCTGCAGGAACTCTGCTAGCACCGTCTGCTACAGCAAGAAGGCTGAAAAGGTGAGACAGATGCAAAGGGAATTATTGTGTGTGTCTTGCTCTCGGCCTCTTTCTCAGAGTAAAAGCTGTTTATCTTGTATTCTAGTGTCTGTAAAGGCAGGTCATAGGAAAGTGAAAGGGATAAATTGTTGAGTCTAATTGTTGAGTTTCACTTAGCTAAAGTAAGGTAAGATGGCACTTTGAGTCAGTCAATAAGGGTTTTGTAGCAAGATGAAAGGGGTGTTTTTTGTGTAAATGTGTTGATTTCTTTATCCCGTGGTTCAGGAGGACAGCGTATCAGAGAGCAGTTCTGACGCTGGTCTGGGCAGCGAACCGGAGAGCGAAACCACCACCATCGGTAAGAACGATTTCAGAGCGTTTCATCCCTCCTAATTGAGACCCCATAGACGTGCCCTATTTTCCAAATGAAATTCTAGTGTCGGGTATCTACACTTCTCCCACCAGACGTTACAAATCGAAACTTCATCAAAGAAATAACAAACACCAAAACAGCAGCAAGCGAGTGCCAGAGAAAGCTGGACTCAGCAACATTAGATCTTTAGCCTCTCTGGTCCCTTTGGTATCTTTTGGTATATAAGAGATATATAAAATAGACATAATAACGATGACTGTGATGATGATTTTCATACCCTCTCACCAAACTCTCTCTGCTCTCCAGACGTGTCCCTCATCTCCAACGTGATCTTCAAGCACGTTCCCGAGGCTCGGCTGGTGGAGGATCTGGGCCACGAGCTCACCTACGTCCTGCCCTACCAGTCGGCTAAAGACGGAGCCTTCGTAGAGCTCTTCCACGAGATCGACGACCGACTCACCGACCTGGGGATATCGAGCTACGGGATATCTGATACCACCCTGGAGGAGGTAAGAAGTGGTACACAGTTTATTTGTATAGGGTGTTTTTCTGAATAAAAACGTGGATTTTGTTTTGTTGTTTGCCTTATGATGATTGATCAGTCACCTTTTTGTTTACCACTAAATCCTTTGCTGGGTGGATGGATGGAGGGATGGATAATTTTTTTTGCTTGTGTTGATTTATTCTTCGTACCTCATTAGCCAGCAGCCCACTGGGTGTGCACCCTTTGACTTTTTCACACATGATTGCCCTTGGCTTCATATTAGTCGATAGATCATTGAATTTTATGTTTCTTTTTATCTCATCTCTGCAGATTTTTCTGAAAGTGGCCGAGGACAGTGGAGTGGACGCTGTCGAGCTCTCAGGTGAGATTTACAGCAAATTTTCTGTATGATAATGATCCTTTATTCAGTTCAAAAATGCGCATTAGCAAAGAAAGACAAGATTTACAGCATGATTGTTAAACCCTTATTTCACAAATACATAAGAAACAACGCAGTAATCAGTATTGGGCAGGAGAGAAAATCAGGGATCAGAGGCCAGAGGGTTTATAGTGGGACCTTAGCTCAAAATAAAACACTGAAAAAGCTCATATTAACTTGTGGACCCTCCTGTGGCTGCAGACGGAGTGGTGCCGACCAGGACTCGTCGTCGCCATGCGTTTGGAGACCACCAGAGCTGCCTGAAGCCCTTCACTGAGGATGACACCTTCGATTTCAACGACTCTGAAGGTGACCCAGGTAGAACTGCACTACCCAGCATGCAGTGCAATGTAGTGCAGTCGTGTTGCTGTCGTTTGTAAAAAATAAAATCAGTGATAAAAGATCAGATTTTTAACTGTGGCACAGATCTGATATTTTCTCGGCTTTCTAAAAGGGTAAAAAAATCACCTTTCATGTAATTTCTCCTTTTTTAGAGAGCAAAACCACATTCGTGCTACAAAGCATAAGACATCTAACATTTTGTGCCTGTATACATGCAATACTATCAGAAAGTCAGCACACTGAATTCATCACATCATGTTCATCTGCCATAAGCTCACACTTGTCTTTCCTTGTCTCTCTGTCCAGAATCCCGTGAGACAGACTGGCTGGGCGGTGCCGACGGTAAAGGTTCCTACCAGGTCAAAGGATGGAGTCTGAAGAGACAGCAGTTCATTGCTCTCCTCTGGAAACGATTCCTCTACGCACGGCGTTCCAGGAAAGGCTTCTTCGCTCAGGTATGCCCATACTATACTGCTTATTTGATATGTGTGTATGTACAGCGGTAGCCATTGTACAAGTCCTTCTGCCTTGAATCTAGCCTGCAACAGTACAGAAACTTTATGACCTTATGACTTGAAAAATAAAAGCATTGCCACAGTGCTGTGTATTTGTTAACAAAACTATTTCCGTATGCATTTTAGAGAAAACAGCTTTTCATGTTTGTGAGTTGCAGTAAATCATCCACATTGTTAACAAGTAAGGACGATGTTGTGTTCCAGATTGTTCTTCCGGCTGTGTTTGTGTGTATTGCCCTGGTGTTCAGCCTAATTGTTCCTCCGTTTGGAAAGTACCCGAGTCTGGCCCTGCAGCCTGGCATGTACGAAGAACAGTTTACCTTCATCAGGTAAAAATCCACCTGTCTTTCTGTCCATCCATTCATCTGTACAAATAATTCATGTTTTTGCCTGTAACCTTCAATTCACAGCCACACATTTTCTTTTCCTGTAAACGGCTAAACAAGCACATTGTTCAGCTATTACACAACCCATTAAAGATCTAGAATGTTACCTAACTGCACTAACACTAGCATGTTACCTAACTGATGTATTTAAAAAGCCACCATCTCAGCAGCGAAACAACTGCTGACACCTGAACAGCTCCCTTCCCTTGCAAAGCTAATTCATTTTCATTTTCAAGGCGCCTCTGGATGGTATACAGTTCACATGGGGTTGTCAGAAATGCGATAATTGCTATTTAATGGAATTAATTAATTGTAGATGTGAATCCAAATAGTTTTACTGCTATTGTCCAGATGATTGGACTTGTCATATGACTCTCAACATGATGATAAACAACTCTGTCCCTTGTGATTCTACTAGATTATTGAACATCAAAGTTAAAATCAGATAACTGAAGCTCTACTAGTGAGTGATTTCTCCCCTTGAGGTAGCTAATAAATGTTATGTAATATTAAAAAGTAATTAGGTATCTGTCTCTGCAGTAACGACAGACCCGAGGACGCTCACACCAGCAAACTTCTGGGAGCTCTGACCGAAAAACCAGGCTTTGGAACACGCTGCATGGAGGGAGAACCCATACCGTGAGTTGTATTAGCTCTCAAGAAAACGAAATGCACGTTGACAGTATCAACATTCATAATAAAAATACAAATACCCAAACACACAAAACAGAAAACAGTTGGAAGACGACCTTGTTTAACTTGATCACTTTAGGTTCTAGGTTAGGTTCTATCAATTCACTTGATTTTGTACAGTGGTTTTTGTTTTACTGGTTGTTGTAACGGTGTGCAGGTATTTCCCTCTCCAAAACTATACCGTAGTACATGATCAATATGTGTAACTCTCTGCCTCTCTGTGTTGTAGCGATGCTCCCTGTACAGCAGTAGAGGACAAGTGGTCGGTACCGGAGGTCTCTCAGAGTGTGACGGACATGTTCACCACAGGGAACTGGACCATGGAGAATCCCTCTCCACTGTGTGAGTGCAGCTGCGACGGACGCAAGAAGATGCTGCCAGAGTGTCCGCCCGGCGCCGGGGG
>CABFOQ010001448.1:0-11575 GCA_900660455.1 Gephyroberyx darwinii | reverse complement strand
CTAACAGCAGTGAGCAGCCCCCTTTCCAGGCATCGTCAGGGCAGCCGCGGCTCCTCAGCCAGCCCTGGCCCTCCAGCTGCTCGCTACAGTACAGGGGCTGGAGCTCTTGGGCGTTCAGGTTGAACCAGCTCTTCTTCACATCCTGCTACAGACGCAAAGCAAAATGTGAGTCAAAAGTAGATATGCAGGTCATCAGATTCTAGTCATCGCCCAGGTCCCTTTCTCTAGCCTCTCTCTCTCTCATTCTATATGTCATGGTTAGGGCTTGGGTTGTTTTGCTTCTGCCGCTGGCTATTCATGCAATCGACAGCAGTACACTCCACCTTTTCTGGTGTACCGCCCACCACGTGACCCTGATGGCAATAAGTTAAGTGCATCCACCCTCTCTCTTCCACCTTCTCTCCCCCTCTAGTACCTGTCCCCTCCAGTAGACAGCCTTCCCAAAGCCCTGGCAGAAGGAGGAGACGAAGGGTAGAGGTGAGGCTGGCCGATGGACATACAGGAAGTCTGACAGCAGAGCCCAGAACCTGCACAAAGAAAGGGTTCCATTTAGGAATAGATGAATGAGAATTTCAAATGATTTCAATTTGCATTCTGTCTAAATAAGGTAAGGTATGTTATTGTCAATGGTAAGTTGTGTGTATGTTTGTGACAGAGAGAGAGCAAATATAGTATTGATCTCACTTGTCCTGATTCTTACGGAACTCCATCTTATCATTGTGGCTCTCGTACACCCAGCCTGGAGCAAAGATGGCTGTGGAGAAGTTGTGCTTCCGAATGACTTCCAAGGCCTGTAGACAACCAAAATCAATACCCTTTAGTTTTGAATCTAGACTGAGAGACATTCGTAATCAATCAATTACCCAGAAATCTGGTAAGGTGACAGCAGTAAACTAAAAATGTCTCCTGCTTATGCTGCATTCCAGAGAGAAGAAGAAGAAGAAGAAGAAGAATAACTTTAGTTTAAGAGCACCTTTCATGGTACCCAAGGCACTTAACAATAGAAAAGAGAAGAACTAGATATGGTTAGAAAAATAGCAACTAGGCTAAAAGGTAGGAAGACAATAAGACAAACAAAGGACAGACAAAAGGGCAAAAAAGGACAGGGCCACAACTCAGCAGCTGGGTCCAAGGGGTGTAGGTATGGAGGAGGTCCGATAGGTACTGGGGAGCAAGGGCGTGAAGGGACTTGAAGGGAGGAGCAGGATTTTAAAGGTGATACGGTACTTGACTGGGAGCCAGTGGAGGTGGATGAGGGTGGGGGTGATGTGCTGCCAGGCTTTGTACTGGAGCCTATCCAGGGATTTGCTAGGGACTCCATTGCAATAGTCCAGACGGGAGGTGACGAAGGTGTGAATGAGGGTCTCTGCTACGGAGTCGGTGAGTGAAGGACAGAGTCTGGAGATGTTCTTGAGGTGGTAGAACACCAAGGTTGGAGACTTCTGAGGAGGGGCCGATGGAGCAGCCTCCAGGGCTCCAAGACAATCATTATTATTATTGCACTTACAGGTGCTGGTGTTCTATGCTAACTAGATAGCTAACATTGCTAAATATCACTGAGATAACATTAGTTCTCTAGTTGCATGGCAACAGTGCTTTATGTTGGGCAAAGAAAATCTTGCAGGTATCCATGTTTCTTTCCTGGTTTATCTGAGCTGGAAAACTGGAAGGAGGTTGGAGGAGGTTGGCGGTTGTAATTACCAACTGGGAATTTCCAACTTCCGACTTTGGAACACGGCATTAATGTGCAGAGATTTAGCCATTGTTGGTGAGCCCAGCTTTCTCTGAATGGAGTGTGCGCTCGCTGCTGTTTAGGAGATACTTTTGGATTTCACCCTTAAGTTGTGTCACTTGGTGTAAGGAGATTTCCCACCAGTGTCCATACCAACACCAGAATTTCATTTAGGCAAATAGGATGGATCTGCAGCGTCTCAATTCATGGGGATGGGACGCTCTTCTCTGTTGCAGCCCCACTTTGCAATTTAGGCTGATAATGCAGCTTTTTATCCATTTCAGGAAGACATGCCATGCAAACAACCCCCACCAATACATATACAAACACACAACACCCACAGTTTGTACCTTATTTGTATCAAACATGCCTCCCACCACCTCCCCCCTGGCGAAGACGTCAACCCCGACGTAGATGTCAGCCTGGCGGCCTTGGACACCACTGTAGGCCTCCATCCATTCCAGGCTCTGCACCGTCCAGTTGTAGTTGGTGAAGAAGCCGTCACACGCATCGAAAAACACCCTGAGATGTAGAGATTGAAGATGGACGAAGGAAGGATGAAGGATGACTAGCCCAAGTTGATATCTCATGATAAGGGAGACATTTTTAGAGCCTAATCCTTTTGGTGATCTATATGGTGAGTCCCTTTTTCATGTTTACTCAAACCATCTTGGCCTCTCTTATTGACTTCACTCACTGTCTCCCCACCTCTCTTACATACACCACCACTATCTCCTTTCATTCTTCTCTTTTCCAGAAACAAAGTACAGTGGGCAGATCACTCACTTTTACAAATTGTGTTATTTCTTTTTATGGTCCAAACATGACCCATTCAGAACCTTGGATGACATCTTGACCACATACCGGCAAAATAAAATAAGTTTTTTAAAAATATGTCTCATCAAAAATGGGATCTAATACTATATGTCTCATTGAACATGTCAGTAACAGAAAACTCCATGTCCAACTCAACAATTCACCCTACTGCACAAGTGCCGTTCTGAGTGCATCTGGCACCACTAGCAAGCCGAGACCAAATTTCAGAATAAGAGCGTTGTGCAGCTCAAACGTGCAAATCCTAATATATTAGGCCTATAATGCAGTATCATACAAAGATATTTATTCAGTTTGTTTGGTTAGGGTGTCACTCTGAACCTGGACATGGAGTTTTCCCATTTCCCAAATACAAATCAATGACAGCGACTATCACTGCCCCCCCTCCCTGTACCTGTTGGACTCGTTGAGTTCATTTTGCCATTTTAGCTGTCCGGTCACCAGCACACTGTCGTACCACAGCACCAGGCTGCCAGGGATCCGCTCATGCATCTGGTCCGTCAGATAGCGCAGGAACAGAGGGGTGTTCTTAACCGCAACCTCCTGCAGGCAGAGGGCAGCATGGAGGCTCCATTAACATCATTAACAGACATGGTATTGGTCAGCATGGTAGGGTTTCGAGATGTTGAGAAATAGGTCACTGCAACGGTTTTTATTTGAATGAATTGTGAATTGCTTGCATTCACTTATTTTTTAATCAATGCACTGATTGAATGAATTGAATACCTGGGTTTAAATCCAACCCAGGACCTTCGCCGCATGTCATCCTTCCTCTCTCACCCAATGGACCAACTATTTTTTAAAAATGACCCAAAAAAGTAGCTTTAAAAACCACTGACTTGAAGTTACTTTTAACTGCTACAACTGCTGGAGTGGTATAGATGTTGGCATGATGGCATTCCCACCTCTTGACTTGCTTATTTATTTTAATGAGCACCAAATGTAAATGAAACTGAAGAAATGTCCAACACTAATTAACACGATATAACTTCCGTCCATTTCTTTTTCTTTGTTTTTTCATCTTCATTTAAGATACTTTGGCTCTCTATTACCCATCCTCTTTTTTTTAGTAAAAATTGCTGCATCCACAAGGTACTGGTTTCCAAATATTCTTCAGTAGCGATGTGGAGAACATATAGACTAAATAATATATAATAAATAATCACGATGAATGCTATGAGTTGTCACCACCGCAGGTACAAATGTCATTGCCGCATGTAGAAACATCACTACGATGGGTAGGAATGTCATTGCCGCAGTAGAAACGTCAGAGCCTCTGCTGTCTTCTGGCCCACCAAGCTAGCATACCAAAATAGGATGATTCCTGTCTTATTACCATATGTACGCTGTATCTGGCTACGGTGAGTGGTGGGAAAATTCAGTTTCACCCCTACTGGGATTCCTACCGGTGCCACATCAGCACAGCCACCAGAGAGGATGATATCGTCACAGCAAAAACGCCTTCTCTCCAGATCGTGTTTCACAGTTTTTCTTTCGTTCCTCTCTTTGTCTGTTCATCAGTTAGGGTTACTGTGATTGTACTGTGAATCTATCAGTGTTGTTTTTTGCAATTAAAATAATGAATATTAAATAAATGCTGTAATTGATCTGCTTCACCTCATCACAGACATTTCTTAAAGGAGGAAAAAAGAAGATTACTCAAATGTGAACAGAAGCACAGCAGTATTTCCCTAACCGTGCATTCACACTGCGAGCAACATGATCAACGAGTCACTAGAAGTTTCCTTTTTTTTCCCGATAGAGCTGAGTGACCAGACTCGGCGGGTGTGTGGACAATTGACATGCTTGCCGGGCCGAGACAACAGCGAATCAGATTTCCCGGTTTCATTGTTTTCCTTCCAGTTCTTCTCCCAGTGTGTTTATGCAACAATGGTTTCACCTGGCAAGTGCAAAATGTATGGGAAGTCGATTCCAGCCATTCAAAGCTTACCAACTTTTATTTGGAAGACTATAGGAATAGTTCTCTCATAAACGATGGTTGGAGAACGGTTGCATCCATTGTTGGGGTCGATCTGAAGCTCTGAAGTTATTTTAATTTATTTTTGACTAATACTACTTATGTTAACTCATCAAATCTAATGTTATGACAAAAAATACATAATTTGCCTGTTCAAAACTCTGGAGCTGCAGACCATTATATAGATGCAATCAGATCCTCTCTCAGTGCCCACAATTGCTCAGAATAGAGCGACCCCCATTGATCAAGTTGCGCGTAGTGCGGACGCACAGTAAAGGACACCATAGTCACTGATGGAAAGTGCAACTTACACTCAGGGAGTTCTCTATGTTAATAAGCCAGCCGTCGAAGCGGTAACAGAGGCTGATCTGGACCAGCCTATCAGCCACTACCCGGTAAGACTCCTCCCCTTGCAGGAAGGCCTCGCACACCTGCGCCCCCTCCGTCCACTCTGTGATGAAAGTCCCTGGAAAGCAAGCCAATTACAGCTCAGATGTCAGTATTCAATAACATCAATGAACAGCCGGCGACTACGTTTACATGTACGGAGAAATCCATTCTTACCCTGGTTACTCACAACCATCCAATCTAATCTATTCTATTGGGGCATGGAAACTTCTTTCACGTTTGGTTTTCACCGTCTGCACAAACTCTCCGCTGTATTAGAAGGAAGCTACTGTTGCTCAATCAAAGAGGAAGGGAGAATATTCTGTTAACTGGTTTATTCATGATAACAGGGAGCCTCAATCACAGGGTATCAAAGGTTCATGGAAACAGTTTAGAGAGTATTAGCAAGTTTAGAGAGTATTAGCCTGATATTGGCATGGAAACATAGCCAGAGATTTTTTGGAACTAGCCAACTGAATTGCTTCATCAACACTGACCCTACGAGTACAGAGAAAAAATATTTTGGAAAACTTGTCACATTGACCTTGGGGAAGAGGAAGCAGAGGAAGAGGGAAGCTACTTAGTGTCTGCTTCCCTGGACACACACTCTAAACTGCTACTGTGTGAAACAACCGCCTTGGTAAACCGACACAGAGTTAAAGTCAAATTCAGAGCAACACATGGGAAACCACAAGCTAACCAAAGAATCACAGTAGGCGCCGATAGGGAGAGTGTATGAAATGCTGAGATGCATGTGAGAAAAAATACAATCAAAAGAAAAAAGCGAAGTGACTAAACTAGACTATGTCTCACCCAGAACGACAACTCCATGTTTATGTGCTGCGTTGGTCCACACGGTAGGAGGAATGGTCACCAGGTTGTGCGTAAAGTAGTTGAAAACATCAATGTACTGCCAGTGGTAGAAGGCATAGGGAGCCCTCGAGTCCGTCCCCTGGGTAAACCTAAGATTCAGAAGATTCAGAGATGAAAGAAGTAAGAGGCATTACGACACAGGGATGTGATCTCGGGAATGCAATAACAGGGAAAGCGTGGGAAAACTGGGATGAATTAATGGGATTTTGATATAAAATATGAGAAAGTTAAAAGATATTTCTTTTTGGTGAACATTATGATTATGAACATTATGAATTGATTAACAAGGTAAAAAAGCCATTTTACCTTTTTATTTTTACTTAAAAAATGTCTTTAAATCATGTCCAAATCTGCCAAACATGGACAATATGGAAGAAACATCGATGACAATGGCTCAACATTGCTCGCCTTTGCAGTAAGCGACCTAAGCATCACTGTGGGGCCTCGAAAAGGCTCCATTTCACCCTTCAACCAAACTATGAGTCCATACCTGTCGTCTAGGTAGCCACCCATCATGTCGTGAGACACGAGGGTCCGGCGTGGACAGTTGGCCAAAGGAGGGTCCCGAACCGCCAGAGGGACCTTCGCTACGTTGAAGGGGTTGAACTTGCTCCATTGCCACGACAGCAGCTCCTCCAACGTCTGAAGGCCGCAGCTGATTGGTTCAGTGGTGTCAGCATCGTAATGCTTGGCTTGGGAGAAGAAATCAAATAGGGGTTCACCAAATAGTCGTGCTCACAATGCTGTTGCTGTTGATGCAACACGACAGAATGGACCAGGTGTATAGAAATGTCCTATCACTGACTTGAACACTTCATATTAACTTCTCCCTCTTGACAGGTAGCGATTTTCAACCTTTATTTAACCAGGGAAAGTCAACGGAGAATGCTTGCTCTTTCTCAGCAATGCCCCGTACGACCAAGCGGACACTGGGTTGTACTGGGCAGAGTCTTAATGCACCTGGACTATTAATAATAAAACCACCAAACCTGGTAGCGGTGACGGCTTATACTTGATGTTGTTGTGGACAACGCCCGAATCCATGGGTTGATCCAAACAAGAATCCAATCTGGTGAAAAGTATGATGTGGAGCAGCATTTAGAACACTTGAAGATGAAATGTGAGACCTATGCACGTTGTTGTTAGTGTAATACCCAAGTAATAAAACCAACATTTTACTAAAGTTGCTAAAAAGTAGCTCAAACACAAAAGAAATACTACAGATTGGGATATTAACTAGTATTTCATTCAAATAAAGTGAGGTAGTGTTGACTGTGTTTCTAATGGCCAAGTCAAACCAAACAACCCTAACTGGCTTCATCGTCCATCACTCCTACATTCACACACACAAACACAAACTGCACTATGTCTTCTTCTTGATAAAGAAAAGGAGTGGTAACTTTCTTTTGTTTTAAACTCAAAATAAGGAAATACAAGGGTCTTTGTAACTTCTAACGTATGCTTGGGAATTAAAGGAATAAGTAAAAATAAATAAAAGGATGACAAAATGCAATTCCCTTCTTTTGTTTTATAGCCAAGACAGTTGGTTGTTGCAGCCTCAATATGACAACACTATCCAACTTTGAATTTATACTACCAGCAAGCTAATGCAAAGTGTAGCTAAACTACTAGTTTAGTAACCCGACGCTGTCACTAGTACAGTACCGGCTGCTGTCGGTTTTGGCCTCCTTGCCCCCAACGTTGTCTTCTCCATCCTCTCTTCTCCTTCGTAGGGAAGCGGTGTTTCCATCCACCGCCAAAGCCATTTCTACAAATTGGGAATAACTAGCTTGTTGGGGAGGCTGAGGAAACAGTGTGCCAGAGAGAGACACTTCCTGCTTCACTCTGATTGTATAGCAGCTTTTCTTAACCAATGGTGGGCCAGATATAAGGTCACGTGGAGTGTGTTTCGCTTCTCAGCTGTCATTAGGTTTCTTCGCCGGAGTTTTTATAAAACCTCTGCGCCTTTATCCCCGAATGTGCCATTTTAAAATAATTTATTAGATAATAAACAACGAGAACAAGGTAAAAAGTAAAAAAAAAATACATTATTTTTATTTTTATTTTACTAAAATATTCGACAATTACTACAATGCAGACATCAGTAACAAAGCCAAATTACTGTAATGATAGAAACCAATACGGAGAAGGGGCACAAAAGAGAAAAATGACAACATTCCTAAAAAAATAATTGCTATTTGATAGTAGATAAACTTTTTTTTACAGATTTCAGACACTCTATTAACAATATGAATTAAATTAAAAGTACTTTTATGTTGGGGGGAAATTTAGAGAATATTCATTTGTGGATAGCAAATGATGTGCCAATGAAGTCATTAGAATAATGATGAAATTATAAGAGTACCTCTTGTTTTTTCAATTATTGTAATTGTAATCACAATAATTGAATAACAATTGAAATTGCAATCACTTCTTCCAACCGACACCTCTCTACACTTCATCTCCCAATTCATCCACTGCTTTGCCTGAGAAACTGCCCTAGCACACCTCACTGCTTCCTTCTGTCGATGTATCTGCTCTATAATCATTTCCCTTCTCACTGTAGTGAGTAGCATTTGGGAGCCAATGTATAGTGTTTAAGAGCAGGCTCTTTGGTTTCATGGATATGTACCCGTATGTACAATGAGCTATGAATACATGAAAGATGGACATTATTGTATGTTGATTGATGAACTGGATCTTGTGTTTTAGAGGTGAGTGCTAGGTTAAATGATTCTTCAGAAATGCGCCCAATCAAACTTGTCTTTACATAGGCGATACATTTATGGTCACACTATTCCCAACCCGATTCACGTCTTAGGATGAAAGGATCTCATCAGTCCCGTGCAACAGAGCCCCAAGTAACTAATTTGTTCTGCATCCTCAGCCATGGTGCTGGTGTGTGTAACAGGCCAGATAGGCAGGGTGAAAGTATTGACTCACAGGGCTTGGTAGCATGTTCCAAAAAATCAAAGGGAGGAGGAAAGTAAACGTACATTTGCATTTACGTTTTAGGCATTTAGCTGACGCTGACTTAAAATTATCAATAGTAGAATAACCTTAAAGCTACAATATGCAACTTTTCTCCTTGAGACAGGAAGTGTTTTGTTAGTCCCGGGCTCTTCCCCCTAAGTTGGTCAAGTTCCCATTCATCACTCATCTTGATGGGCAGTCTACCTTGATGGGCACCTATCCTGAGGTTGAGGTAACCACAGGTGTTGAAGAAGTCACTTTGATAGCCACAACCCGGCTCACCACCGGCCATGCCCACAGTAAATGGTACACACCCCAAAATGTCCCCAACGTCACTGAAAAGCCAATTTCAGGCAAATGGGGATTTAGGCATGAACACACAGGGTCACAGAAAGACCCAGACTGATAATGTAGAATATATCTTGTTTATTTATTTATTTTTTTTAAAGTTTCGTATTGCATCTTTAAAGAATGCACTGAGCCGCGCAGATCTAAATTTGAACCAGGTTTTCCATATGGCCCCGACATGTATTATGTAAACCTACTGAGATTATATTCCGAGGCTGGCATCAGCCAAGGCCAGCTTTGTGTAAATAAGCAGCTAATGGTCACTAAGCAGCCTTGAGGTGAGTAATCGGATCCCCTTGCATAGCTGAGATGCCCTCTTCCTATTAAGCCTTGACAGAGCTTGGATGGATAGGACTAGCTCCAAGGTACACTCTCAATACATGAGAATTATATGGATATAAAACAGTCTTCCTCTATTGATTGTACTTGCAAGTTGCTCAATATTAGATTGAGTTTTTACAATGTTTTATTGCAATTAACTTTATTCTGTTCACTCTGGTTTAGTTTGTGCAGTTAAGTGTTCATGTGAGGATTTCCTGAGGCCAGCTGAACAAAGGAACCAATCCATTGTTGTTATTGTGCAAGGCCAGACACTTTTAATATGAGGAGATTCGTCGCTATCTGTAAATCAAAGAGCAGCACTATATGGTGTACGGGGACACAATAGGCAAAGATGGCGCCGGTGCTGTGTGCATGACACACTACAACTTGAATACTGGAAAGACACTCCCAAGACTGGATATTGCTATAGAAATGTTTTTGGTTTTCAATCATATGCCATTGAGGGCCAAGAGTCTGCAGGTTTTCACTCCATCCAATCACTACAGTAGCTGATTTCACTGATTAACACCTTCAGTTAGAGAGAAGGAACTAATCAGTGAACATGCTGCTGGAGTGATTTGGTTAGAATGAAAATCTGTGGGGACACAATGGCACATGATTGAAAACCATTGATCTTAAACTGCCAAAGCAATCATGTTTTGCAGAGAATATGTTCAGAATTCAGGAACAAGAAAAAAAACGACCAGTGTGTGTTGTATAGTTGTGTACTCCCATTATTCATTGAGGGAGTCCACAATGGATGGTATTTATGGTGCCTCCATGCACTGTTGGAAATATCAGAACTACCAGTTGAGATAAGCAGGGGGCATTAGTGGTTCAATATTAAAAATCAATAGTACATGGACTAGTAGGGAGTAGGACTAGGGAGGACAGTAACCTAAGTGTCCTAGTCCTTATTCCAATGCACTACAAGCTGTACCGTGAAAAGAGTAATTTCAGTTAACTGAACAAACAGTTGTTGTTGGCGACTACGAGCGACTACTGCTATGTAGATACGTAGGTAGTGTGCAAATCAGATGTGCCAATAAAATGCTAGTGATGGTTAGCTGACCAGATACTATGGTTAGCTAGCTAGCAAGCTGACATTATCCAAATACAAAATCAATCAGATGTATCAGTGATGAAATTATCAATTCCCA
The DNA here is from genome assembly GCA_900660455.1 of Gephyroberyx darwinii. Classification (NCBI taxonomy): domain Eukaryota; kingdom Metazoa; phylum Chordata; class Actinopteri; order Trachichthyiformes; family Trachichthyidae; genus Gephyroberyx; species Gephyroberyx darwinii. The sequence goes on along the minus strand of CABFOQ010001448.1, from coordinate 969 downwards.
GTCAAAAACACCACAGAAATTAACCATGTCTATTCAACTATGTTGAGACAGCCAAGTCATAGGAACCGTGGACCTCCAATATGGTCGCCAAGGGGCCCTGAAATATCACCTGAAAGCTGTCGACAAGTACTTGAAGGCGGCATTACTGCGTTCGAGTAGCGTTACGGCTAGTGGTAGCTGTTGGCAGCTCCTTTCTAAAGGCTCTTTGGCCGGGCCGAACCCAGCGTCCTCCCCCTTCACCTGCCAGGGAAGTGATGTCAGCCGCATCTAGCAGCTCGCTGAAAGGGTTCACACACAGAGAGGCAGCCCGAGGGACAGCACCTCAGCGAAACCTTGAATGAGAGTTAACCTCTTAGAAATCCGTCTTCATCCTTGGAGAATTAAAGCGCACCGATATCACAAGTAGCGAGAGCATAAAGTGCACACCTAAGCCGTTGTAACAAGGTCCATATTATCATAGTATGATATTAGTAGTATTTTAAAACGAGTGGTGAAAGATTGTGAGAGTGAAGTAACCCACTACATCCGGAGACAACATAAAGAAGAGACAATTCATCGTTTGAGGATATTTTGTGTTTCGTCGTTTTTTCATATTTCGGTCGAAGCAGGTTTTGGCTTTTAACCTGCATATCTTTGTGTATTTTTGAAGCTAGCGAGCGTGCTTGCTAGCTAATCACAGATTGCCTATCATGGAGTTGAGAGTGGGAAACAGATACAGACTGGGCAGGAAAATTGGAAGTGGATCATTTGGAGATATTTACTTAGGTAAGTAAAAAAAAAAAACAACAACTTTGGTGTCTTGTTTACGACTGTTTCCATTTTATATAAACTCGTAGCTAAAGCTGTGACGTTGCCTTGTCTAATAGCGGCCTGGGCAGGATTTACCCAAGACAAGCTGATTGTCAGTCAGCTGTTAAGTGTCTAGTGTTGGCAACATTAGCTAGCAAGTCAGTTAGTAAGCTAGTAGCA